>BKCP01013292.1:252330-276091 GCA_008636005.1 Striga asiatica | reverse complement strand
TCACAATTTCTTTTAAAATATTTACTATTTAGAAATAAATAAATTAATTAAAGTTTGTGGGTTATTTCATAACTTTGCTCCAACCTCCACAATTAAAGGATGCCAAACACACACTCACATATACACGGAGAGTTCATTTACGCTCTCTCACACACACAGATGCGTATACACACGCTCACAAAATCTCGATACCCTTTTTACTGTGTGAATGAGGTGCAGGAAACACCCGGCCGACGCCACTAGTGGCGCCGGCGTCTGCGCCTCCTGCCTCCGGGAACGCCTCTCCGCCTTTGCGGTGGCACAAGCCCAAGCCCAAGCCCAAGCCCAAAGAGACCACCGGCGGCCCGACGCCTTCCCCCGGTCTGTCTCTCCGTACGTCTCCAGGCGAAAGTCGGACACCTCCGCCGCCGCGTGCCGGACCAACGGCCGCCGCCAGCGCTTCCACAGCGCCTCCCAGGTGGGAGCTGAGGAGGAGAGGAGGAGCAAGCGCGTGGGGTTCACTTCGATGTTGTTCGGCATTTTCGGGTCGAAATCGGAGAGGACAGGCCCTGGGCCCGGACCCGGCCCGGTATGCGATCCAATTGCTCCGATCGATTCCTCTTGCTCGGTCCCTTCTCCCTCTTGGTTCTCGACGTATTTCTTCACCGGACCCCGGGACAAGAACGCCGGGACATCCTCAATCGACGGCAGCAAGGGCGGATCGCGGCCCAGAAGAACCCGCGGGAATCGAGGCAGGGGAATGTCTCCCGCGAGACACTCCGGCGACGAGGATCGCGGCGGATCGAGCGGGTACTCGTCAGAATCCTCCCAGGGATGGAGGCAGACCGCTGGGAGAACGCCGGCGCAGGTGCGGCGGAGCGGAGGGAGGGCGGCGGCGGCGGCGCTCTGCAAAGGCGTTTCGGGGTTGAATTTCTGTCTCAGCCCTCTGGTTCGGGCCAGCCCGAGCCGCCACTGGAGCCAGAAAGGCTTGCCGCCGGAGGTTGTAGTGGCCGGGGAATCGAGGGTTTCGGTGCCGGTGAAGCCGCGCCTTTCCGCGACGACGTCGTATTGCAAGAATCGATCTCGTAAGCTTGCGGATTTTGGGAGGTACAATTACGATCCTACCCGTTGATCAATGCGTTTGACATTTGACCGTGGCCATAGTCACCTGGATATAGTTACGCTTTTACCCCCAACTGGTCCTGTTAATTTTGAATTTTCTCGTCTGTTCCCCTTTTTTTTTTTTTTCTTCTTTCTGTATGCAAGCAATTTTTAGCATTTTATTATTACGCATACCATTATTTGGCCTCATTCTTGTATGAATAGGGTCTACCAAAATGTCTTGATTTTATTTTTGATATTTTTAAGAGTATTATAATTTTAATTTTAAAAATTATATATTATATGTTGAAAAAGTATACTGACTAACAATTAATTCTTTTTTTTGGTTATGCATAACGATTCTCATATATGCCCCTCATTTTATTTGTTAAAAGCTGAACTACTTTTGTTTTTAGGTGGGCTCAAAAAACTACAAATATAGTGGGTGAAGCATTTGATCCCCATGTGAAATGTAAATTGCAAGTTTCTGAGTGTTTGGAGTTTGGTGAAGTGTAGTTGTTTTTTATGATTGGTCAGTTAGTGTGGTGGGTAAAATGTTTGATGATGCTTGAAAGTGTTTATTGGATGTATATTTTTTATTTTATTTGAATTGCAATTATGATATTATATAAATTATGTTACACAATCGATATTCATTTTAACTTTTGGAATCCTATTAGGTTCCAAAGTTTATATTTATTNCTATCTCCAATCATATGAGGTCCAGCGTTTAGTTTGGGATACCTCAGTTGACCCATTGAATTAACATTAATAGAAGTCAAGATAAAGGATATGCCAATATCATTGGAAACACTAATATTGACTCTTTCTATTATTTCTTTCTTCTGAACTTGAATTTGAATTTTCAAACATGTATTCTTCCATAGAAAATTAACAATATTGGACTAGTACATTGTGATTATTCACCTTATACACAAGTGCAAGAGAGGGTTTCCTGAGAAAAAGACTTGAGAAGAAAAAAACAAAAAATGTCCAATTGGTCAAAAATTGATAACTTTTTCTGTTATGAGAATTGTTTTTTATGATACACACTCGACCAAACAATCAAGCAGTTTCAAAATGATCGTCCTTATTTATGTCCTACTCAATAATGATTGACAGTTAGTATTCAGAACAATAAACGAATAAAAAAATCAATACCTAATCTTGCTCTCAAAACTCTATGAAGATTTTAGAAGTTCGCCTGAAGACAAGGTTGTAAACCGATCTGTAAGGCAAGACGGAGTCATCAGATGGTTTTTTTATGGAACCATCCGTGATTCATGAAATAGAATGTAGTAGGCAGATGTCATTGAAGAATCAAAATTAAACCGACATAAACACGAACACGATATGATTAATTGAACTTAGACTTATAATCATATTTATGATGAAATAAAATAAGTAGAATGAAAACACGATAGTAAATCAAGAACACAACATTTGTCATATCCAACTAAGAAAACTATCTATTGTCCCAAACGCCAATGTCCACCTAAAAATGATACAAGATATCATATATGCATTCACAAACATAACTTAGAACTAAGAAAATCACACCCCAAAACATCCGAACACACAAACTGGCTTTTTTTTCCTGTTAATTTTGCAGTATATCAGCAGGCGCAGCCTCCCGACTGCTGCGAATGAGGTGCATTTGTGCTGCCAGTTTTGAGGTTGACATCGACCATATCCTCTTGCTTAGCGGATGATATTGCTTCCATTCCAGGCAATGCAGCAGCAATATTTCTGAATAAAGCCTGCAAAAAGTAAGAATTTTACCGACAAGACCACAAACTATTTATGTCGGTTTTGTGGGGTTATCCGATTAAAATTTTGTTGACATTATCAAGTATTCTTACAATTTTTTGTCTTCCACGTGCTATTTTAGATTCTTCTGTTTTCCGAATTCCGAATGGCAAAAATAATTGGACGAACAGTTGGGTTTTATTTCTAATACTTTGGGATAATAGATAATCATGTCGAGTCAACTCACATAAGAGAAAAGGATATGTAAGATGGGTTTCAAACCCCCTTTTTTTTCCCAGAAACGATAGAGGGTTTCAAACCTCAAGTGTCGTTTTTGAAGTGTTTAAACTTTAAGGAGGGTGTAAGCATTTGAAATTTTAAGTGACATTTTAAGACTTTTTTAATAAGTCCAAGATTTTTTTAAGATTTGTTGATTTTGGTGACATCCTAAAAAAATCTTGAAGGTTTAAAGGTGGGATTTGGTGGAGGAATTTGACATATGTAATTTGTGTTTGGAATATCAACAAATCTTAAGAAGTCTTAACAAATACCAATGTTAAATATAAGTTAAATATCTAATGACTTTTTAAGACTTTTTTGAAATATCAATTGAACCTCAAAGTCGAAGGAGAGTGTATTCATTTCAGATTTGAGTGACATTTTAAGACTTTGAAATTCAAGACTTTCTAAGATTCGTTGATTTTAGGGAAATCCTTATAAATCTTATGTCTAAATGTGGGATTTGGTAGTAGGATTTGGCATATAAATATATGCAAATTTAAAAAGTAAATACCTCATGACTTTTTAAGACTTTTTAAAATCACACTTGAATACTTCAAGACTTAAAAAACTTTTTAAGACTTTTTAAAATCACACTTGAATACTTCAAGACTTAAAAAAACTCTTAAAAAGTCTATAAGATAAATATACTATGATTCTAAAATCTTAGAAAGACTTTAGAAATCCAAAATAAATACGCCCCTGTATGTTACCAGGATTTCTAAAATCTTAAAAAATCTTTACAATACCAGCTTTTAATTGTCACGGGAGGAGATATATATAGTGGTAGTTTTGATCAAAGATACTGAAATCCAGGGGAAAACCAGAAACAAGTGGCACTAAGATAAAGTATAAACATTAACAATGTACTATATTTTATCCTCCATTTCAAATTTAAGTGATTTCAGAAGTTGGGAAGTAAATATTTTTACAAACTAAATACAAGAGGAGAAATGGTTGTGTTTCGCTACCTTAATATTGAAACCAGCCTTGGCACTAGTTTCAATGAACATGACATTAAGGTCATGTGCTTTGGCCTCTCCTTCTTCTACAGAAACTTGCCTGGATACAAAAAGTGATGGTTGCATGAGGCAATAATCATCTTACAAATAAATAATCTCCCAAGTCGTATCATATACACGCAATGTAAAAATCTACTTTATTTGGACCAGGCAACACAACATGAATAATTGTTCATGCTGCTCAGAACTCAGAATAATGATATATGTGCAGTTATAACACTGTAAAATCATTATAGGGATCATGATCATTTTCATCTTAAGCAGTAATAGAAATAAACTCTAGACTTGGCTACCCTACCAACTTTTACCTTTTCTTTTTGATTCAACCAAAAAAACGAAAAATCTTGTCTTTTCGCATTTTTTTTATACCATAAATATGGTTAAGACCTAAAAGTGAGCCGCCAATCGGCTAGTGTTTTATATTGTGCAGAGTTGGGATTACTGTAGCTTATTGCTATTGTGAACAGATTCAACTGGTTCTTCCAATAAGCTTTACATCCTCTGGTGAAAAAGCAAAAGAACTAATTGAAGAAAAATGCCCTGCAACATTCTGGTGAAAAACATTGTTTTGATTTTATGATATCTATTCTCATGTTCTCGTAACCAGTATAACTGGACGAATTCTTCAAATAGATTTCTTCTGCTCCATGACAGACCTTAAAGTTTGGAATAAATACCTCAAAGACCAGGAAAACCACAAATAAACAGAAAGATAAAACCATACCTCTTCTCCACCAGATCGGTTTTGTTTCCAACCAGCACAATGATAACATCACTTCCTCTCTCAGTGCGGACTTCCTCAATCCATTTTGATGTGTTGAGAAAAGATTGTCTACCTAATAATCGGTAAAGGTATTATGCAAAAGGAACTAAATTATATCATGCCAGTCAAGTTGGAGGGCACACAGAAAGTCCAAATAAAAATTAAGTAAACTGGAAATGTACTAAGAATTTAAGAATCGAAAATCCAATACTTGCGACATCAAATACGATGACTGCAACAGAGGAGTCCCTTATATAGCTTGGGATGAGACTCCTAAATCTTTCTTGTCCGGCAGTATCCCTGAAACATACAAGAAAATACAGATTATATCTTCTGTAAAGTAAACAACTCAAGTGGAGAAACTGGAGAAAAGCGAAATTGGTTCGTCGTCCAAAAAACTGAAGAAAAGCAACCGTAAAACACATTGCTGAATGGGGATTAGGGAAGATGACTAAGTCTACATGCAAGTTCACATCACAAACTAGCACAAGAAGTAAACTCATATCTGGTGCAAACTGCTTGAGGGACCAGATGAATGAACTGTACTAAACAAGAAAATGAAAAAATGAAACAGATACTTGGTGCTGTACGAACAGAAAACAGTGTCAAGTCTGGACATATGGAAAGAAGACACAATCTGTTCTTTCCACCATCCACAGTGACTACCTTAACTCAGCATGTGTACCAAAAAAACAGGGGAATGATGCCTCAACATCTACTTGACAGACATTTTTTTACAGAAAATCACTATCTTTACAAAGTTGAAATGCAAAGGATCTGCATGGCAAGAAACTCTCAAGAAGACTGCATTATATGATACTGGTCAAAGACGAACATTCTATTAGGAATCATCCCTTACCACAACTGTAGACGTACAGTTCGATCTTCAAGGTACATAGTCTTCGAAAGAAAATCAATGCCAATAGTAGCCTGCAATTGAATCACACAGGAAAAACAATGGATAGGGCTGTGAGATTCCCATCCCCACTTTAACGCATTTACTTAATTATTGATCTCATCACTACAAATAATAAAACAGAAAAAAAAAAAAAAGAAAAAAAAAAAAAGAAAAAAAAAAACGAAACGAAACAGCCATCCTGAAACGTCTCAGTGATATACATTTTCAATTTTGCAGACACCAATTTACCAATGAGTTTCTGACACCCATGGAGTCATAGGAGACAGCTTACGAGTTACAATATATAACAGTAAATCATGATCACCACCATAAACAAATTAGACTATCACCGCACCACCTAGATATTGCACCATCATCAACTACTCTGAACTAAGAAAATCGGAACAATCTCCATATAAGATCACCGGAAAAAGTAAGAAAAGAACGAAGCAAAAGGGCCTTCCTGAAACTTTTCATCGATATACTTTCTTAATTTTCCACACGTCATTCGGCTGGAGTTACAATCGAGCTTCTGACACCCACCGAGTCATATGAGACAGCTTACGAGTTACATTATATAACAATAAATCATGATCACCGCCATACCATCACTGCACAACGCAATAGCTATAGCACAATCATCAACTACTCTGAACTGAGAACAATCTCTACTATAAGATCACTGACAGAAGTGAGCTAAAAACCGAAGATGACTACAGAAACAAATTGTAGGCGACGAACAAGAGACCAGCAGCTAAAAAAACATATTAATCCATGAAAACAGTAGAAATTCGAATAATCAGGCATAAAACGGATCAGATCCCTACATCTATGCCTTTTTTTTCTTAAACGAATGCAGCACAAGACTCNATACTCGGGCATCAAACTGAACGCTCACCTGATAAGTGTTGTCAAACTTATCGTACATGAAGCGAGTGATGATGCTCGTTTTCCCGACCGATTGATCTCCCAGGAACACTAGCTTGTACTTAGCAAGAGCCGAAACCGGAGCCATCGGTCAGATTGGGGTCGTCTGAGATTCAAAACGGCGTCGGATCTTCAAACTCGGATCTGGTGCGGCTTTTCCAACGGGAAGATCAGGATCTCGCCGGAAAAATGAACGGCAAATTTGCGGGACGTCGATGAGGTGAGCTTTGCTGGTTTGCGCATAGGTAGTGTTTAGCTACAACTGTTAATCCAGTGCTTCATAAAATTCTGAAGTTCCACGAATTTTCACTAATTCATATTTCACCAAAGCAGTTATTTGAAAATATTATATACGGGTATTAAATTAGAAAGCTTTTATAAAAAATATTAATTTTTTATTTTTTTAAAAACAAAAATAATTTAATATTATATAAAACATTACTTTGGGTTTTACTTAAATTGTCAAATTATATTTTTTCAATCATAATCATTAAACACCCGTACATTAAATGAAAATGTCAACCCGTATTGAATTTTTTTACTTATATCATATAAAATATCGATATTATTTGCTATTACATAGGTACAAAAATATATATCTTAAATAAATAGAAATAATATGGTGTATTTGATAATACTTCATAATAATGAGATTAATTTAAAATATGAATTTGAATAACTTTAAATTGTGATTTGATGATAAGATAAGTCCAAATGATTTGAATAATAAATTAATTGGTTTATGTGCTTAGAATTTTTTCCGTGTAGAAAGATGACCAAGGTTATGTACACGTGATTTGATCATAAGATAAGTCTATATAAATTGAATTTTAAATTATTTAGTTTATTAATATAGAAGTTTTATTAGTGTGAAAACTTCATGATAAGATTGGTGAGGAATGTTCATAAATGTATTTTGAATGTGAAGTATGAATTGTAATGTTGTTATAATATTAATTTATATCCAAGCCTAATTCCAAAGCATGATTTTTTGCCAAATAAGATTCCGAAGCATGAGAGTATGCCACGTAGGCTCAGCGTATTCTGAAATTATATATAGAGTGGATTTAAACATATTTTTACTTAAATAGGACTATGAAATTGATTTAAGCATCTATAAATAGTAAGTTTTATTATTTTTTCTTATTTATACTTATATAAAGAGTTATCCCATTTACTAGAATTAGTAGGAAGAAAAGTCAAATGTAATTAATGCATTCTATTTTCATCAATTAATTTTTATTTAATTGTTTTTTCTCATAGAATCGGTACAAAATAAAATGTACGTAAATCAAAAAATGGCAAATTTGATCGGAAGATAAAATCTTGATTTTACCAAAAATAAATTAGATATCAAGCCTAAATTGAAGGGTTTGGTTGTCTATATAAGTATAGATTTACATAAATCAATGTATCTAATATTTATAGTTTGTGTGGATTTAAAATTCCTTCTTATCTTTGTACAAAAAATCTTATTTAATTGTATGGAAAATCTAATATGATTTGTTCATCTACATATAATATGATTTTTCGTATATCAAGATTTTTTTTCTTGAAAATCTTAACAGATATTGATTATACCCTACCAAATATAAATTATAAATCTCAAAATATTGAGTCATCGTCTTCTTCACTTTCAACATCCTGCGAAAAAAATATCCTCAATCAATCTTTCATTCAAAACAATGAATCAAGGATTTGGCTTAATCAAACAAGTTAATAGGTCTAATAGACCTATGCTTAAAGTTCGAATTGTAAGAATGTTTTTCCAAGACTGGGGCAGCACATATAAATCCTATCTCGAGTTGGTTCTGCATGATAAAACTGTAAGCCAAATTATTTTTATTTCTTTTTTTTTTTTCGAAATATGAAACGTATATTTTTGATTTTTTTTTTATTTTATTTTTAAAATCTAGAATTTGCCTTATTGTACAATTTTCCTACGTATTATGAAACTTTTATTTAATATTGCATGTTATAATAGAATATTCCCCAAATAAATATATCACGGGTCACATACTATATATATCCCGTACATTTTTCTTTATTCATGTATATAATTATAAGCCTGGATAAATAGCCTTAAAATTGTACAGCCCGATCATCGCACGGGCTCTGCACTAGATCTAAAGAAAAATAAAATATGATATGATTTATAAATTTTTTGATAATTGACTCACTGGTAGTTGACACGAATAAGGTGGGCGAAAATGTGCACAAGAAAAAATTTATTTATTTATTTATTAAAATTATCAAGATATGCAATTTCTAAAGAGAGATCGTGTTTAAAAGGTTATGAAGATGAGTTTTATGAAAATGTAGATGTTGAAAATCCAATTAAAGATCTTGGCTCTTAGCACACAAGAAAATAGATATTTATCGATGCATTGGATCACTAATTATGTTCTGACGATTAGATCTTATGATCTATTTCATTTAGGCTATGTTTGGTAGACAAATAAGCTAGCTTATAGCTTATTTGATTAACTTATAAGCTCCCTGTATTTAAATAAGCTCCATTTGGTAGGACAAGCTTATTTAAAAAGCTCGAGCTTATTTGATAAGCTTCTTTTGGTAGCTTTTCAAATAAGCTCGTTGAAATTTTTATTTCAGCTAGCTTATCAGCTAATTTTATCAAACACTTTTATCATATAAGCTAGTTTTTCAGCTATAAGTCATAAGCTATAAGCTATAAACTCGAAAATTACTAATAAGCTATAAGCTAGCTTATCAGCTAGTTCTACCAAACATAGTCTAAGAAATCTCATTTTGTAAAACTTTTAAATGACACATTTTAATTGAAAATAGCATAATATATTAATAACTGAAAAATAAGAAATGAGGTTTCTTTTAAGCATACATGTCTCATACTTTTTCGCAATTGATTAAAGACAAAATTATCATAAATCAATATGTTATACCTTATTTAGGATGTCTTTCATGAACTTCAAATTTCTAAATTAATTTTAAAATTCGATTAAAATTAATTAAATAAAAAAAATTATGTCATGTTAGGCACTTAATATTCAAACGATAAATTGTCAATTTCATGCATTCGAGTTTATACCACTTTTTTTTTTTAAATTGGAAGATTAATTATTTTTTTCTAAGGAAAATAGAACAAAAGTAAACTAGTTACATTATAAGGGGCAATTTAAGAATAGGTTTGGTTCAAGGAAGAGGAGGGAAAGATAATGTAAAAGGATCTGAACTTGTTTGAAAAGAGCTTTTAGAGGGGAGGGAAGGGGAAAAGGTGAACCGTTAGAGCATCTCCAGTGTACTGAATGTCAATGTTAAATGTTCATGCCACGTGTTCGTATTTAATTGGATAATTGATTCCCCCAATATCAGCGTTGACAGTAAGAATAGGAACAGTCAAATTCTTCTTACAATGCACACATTTTCTTTCGTAGGTCTGTTAAACTGATTTTTAAATGCACCACTCTTGTAATATCTTGTCGAGTTTTTAATACTTCTTATTGAGATTCTGTTAATAAATTGAACGAGTTTTTAGTAGCATTGAATAATGAGTATAAATACACCAGACTGAGAATGTTAAATGATAATCCTAATCTGATTTAAAAATATTTAGAGATTCATTTTAAACATACTTGGAGACTCATATGTGTTCACTTAACACTTAACTTTTTTTTTTAAGAAATATTTCAAGCATAAAACATACAAACACACCAACAAAAGATCATTTGGAAAAAAAATAATAAAATTTTAATACGAGAAACTACAATTAATTATTTCAAATTAAAAAAAAAATGCTTTTATCTCCACGAAATAAAATAAACAATAAAGTAATTTATTTTTTTAAAATGTTGAAAATGTAATTACTAAAACAAATATTAAAATTAAAATTTTAATTGCAGATTAATTATTTGAATTTAAAAAGATAATTTCATCTATAAAAAAAATAAAATAAATAATATTAGTGGTTTTTTCTCAATTTTTAGTCGTTTCGCTGATGAGTTGTCCTGTTGAACAGACTTCCTATGGGACAGTTATCCTGTTGAACAGACTTTATGGGACAGTAGCCTTAACGATGTTATCGCCATGTCAGCTTAACATGGCCTACAAAATAACGCATTGGAGGAAATAATATACGATGTCTACACGTATCTATTTTTTCTCTGTTAACAGTTCCCATTAAGTAAAATAATGTGATATGTCATGACATATATGCCCTTTATGATACACACACATGCACAAACAATATAAACTTGATCCCAAATTCTCAACTGTAAATTAAAGCAGCATCAGAAAATGCTCGTGTCGATTATCAAGATCAAGTTCCGAAAAGAACTTACCATCGTTGAAATGAAGTTAGAGTATAGCCTACGAGTGTAATCTGTCCGTTGAAATGAAGTTATACGAGTGTAATCTGTCTGTTGAAATGAAGTTACACTATAGCCTTCGAGTGCAATTCCCTAACATCGCCATGTGTGCAAGCAAAGTATGANAGGAAAACTCTTCTCATTTGTCGGGTTCACTGTGTGCCCATGCTAATCATTTTTAGCTGCCAAATCCATGAGTAAACCATTCCTAGAGCACAATATATGGATATCATCATGAGGGGTAAAAAGGGAAGCCGGTCACCAAAAATGATAGGATGCAAAAACTGTCCCCATGTCTCAACAACTATTAAGCCGAACAGGTAGGATTTCCCGAGCCATCCAATGTGGAAAGATGGATTTTCCGGCTTGTGGTCTCTTCCCTTGATTGTTGTAGTGTTTTTCCCAGTAAAACGTGAGGAAAACCCGAAAAAAATCAGAACAGTGTGCAGAAGCAGAAGTAGAACTTTAATTGGGTATTCTTGGGCTTCGTACAGAAGTGGGAAAAGCGAGTAGCAAGACACTGCATATATTATCTCATGAGAATTAGGTTAACTTGCCAGCAAATTCACATCACTGTTATATAGTAAATACCACCATGAAATAACATCAAAAACAAAATAACGGGAAAGTAAATACATTGATATAATAATGAGAAAGAAAGAGAAGTAGTTAAATGGACGCACCAGTTCATACAATAATACCTTTTGTTTCAATTACTGCTTATTTTTTTAAAATGATATATAATCGAAAGGTTTTACCAACTCAAGAGTGTTAATAAAGCCTTGAAGTCCAATCACACAGAGAAAACAAGCTTGACTGAGTATCAGTAGCAATAATTACCCCAGCGAAAACCATTTTTTTTTTTTTTTTTCATTTTAGAAGGTGACTCATAATCAAGCTAGGCAAAAGCAAGTAGAACATTGATACTGATATTCGACACAAATGACTATAACGAGCAGAGATGAAAAAAATAAATAGATAAAAATAAGGAAATATCTGTCCTCGTCCGTCTAAACAACCAAGTGGTATATATTAAATTATTACATTTATAATTTAATTAGATAGTGATATAAGAGGAAATATCAATTTTTTTCATGCAACCGTCTAAATTACGAAGTGGTATATAGTTCAACCCAGAAGCCACACTTTGAAATAATTATAAGGTATTTTCATACCTATGGACAAAAAGAAGTAGTGCTTAGCATCCTTCACGCTATTCAAGGATGTCACAGCAAGGGGAATCACAAAGTGAAGAGACGCCTTTTCATGAACATGCCATCCAAACATAAAGCCGCATGTATATGCATAAGATACCCATCTCGAGACCATCCGTGCTTGGGGATTCTTCCAAGCCTTTACTAGACAAGGTGATATGGCCAACAGGACTGTAACGAACGTAATCAAAGGGGTGATCTGCACTTTTATGAAATGGATCAAAAGAATTACTCAACATGCTCTGTAACTGTCTCAAATATACTATTCTTTAGTGATTACTCGACAAAGACTTGTTCGTTGAATTAGGTAATTATGAAAGCAAGTAGCGGAAAGCATCACAGCATATATAGCAATAGACCGAATATTGTTACCGTGGGTAATACAGCAAAAGGCGAAGAATCCCCCACTAGACCACCAGTAAAGGAAGCTTTTGGTGCTTGGATATTGAACCCTAGTCTCGCAAGCAAAAATGCCAGAGATTTATCCAACAGGATATAAAATACCCAGAAATTCGGAGCCCAGTAAGCATGGCATAGCCCTCTGCCGAAAGGAAACATGCGATGGAGAACTTGTTGTATCTGCCAAGGTAACGTGTGAAATAATGAAAATTTGTAAATGTTTGTTACTAATGTCACGCAACTAATCGCGTGCAACTATAAACGGTCAACTGCATTACATACTGTCAAAGTAGCCTTTTTTTTTTTTNCATTGCTTAAACACTGCCAGATCAAACAGCAAATGGACATCATAGCCATGAATTTCCAACAAACCAACTCGTTCGAAATGATTTAAAAGTAAGCAAATGACAGAGTGATCTCAATCTATAAATTACAAAAAACAAACAGACTACGTGAACACGTAACAATATCTGGTAACTTGCTCAGCCTCTAAATTCAACAGGCCAGATATATCATTAGTGATTTAAATGTGACTAAATTGGATGTGATGAATGAATGTATATATATCGAATGACAGCAAACAGAAATGCAAAAAGGAAACTCACATCATTCAACAGCCTACTTCAACTTCAAACCATTAGCCACATAAAATGAACAATATGATTCTTGAACAGAACACATTTCATCATTCTTGATCAACACAACAACCACGCGAAGTTTACCTGCCCATAGTACCAAAACGGCCCATATGCAGCGGCAAACACAACCATAACCATACTCCCCATGAGCACCAACCTCGCGAATCCCTTAACAAATCCACCCTTACAGTAATGCCTAAGCAGATAAACGAAATACACAGGCGCAGCCACTGCAAACAGATGCTTAAAACAGAGCAAAACCGCGAAAACGAACCCTCCGAGCAAGTCCCTCCCTTCCTCCAGAAACGAAATTGACAGCAACAGCATCCCTAACAGAAACCCGTTGTACTGAAAGTGCAAATGGTCCACGATAAACAACCCAGGCGACCAAACGAGCAACCCCCAAATCAAAAGCCTCTCGAATTTCCCGAAGCTCCTGTTTCTGGTCAGCCTATGGGCCGCGCAGGCCAAAATGACGTCGGACAGCGCGACGGAGATCCGCTGGAAGAGGATCGTGCGCGGCGAGGCGTAATCGAGCCCGCGGTGGAGATCGGTCATAGTGGGGTCCACCCTTGAGGCGATGACGGAGAGAAATTTCTCGAAGTAGGCGAAGAACGGTGGGTAATCGAGGGTCCACTGGCTGGTGGCGTCGGAGTACCATTGGGGGAGGGGGAGGGAGTGGGTCAGGGCCAGCCAGTGGCGGTGAACCTCGAAATCGGTGCTCCGGTAGGCGGGGATCAGGAGGAGCTTGATCGCGGCGGCGACAAGGGCCGGCCACCATATGTCGTCGCAGATGTGCCGGCGTTTGTGCTGGGATTTCTCCATCGGGAGTGAGTGAGGGCAATTTTGAACATGTCAAATAGTTATTGTAGTTGAATGTGAATTTAGAAAAATGAAATGTTAAAATTGTACTTCAGAAAAATAAGTTAACTAATAATTTATAGAATTTACAAATAATATTTTAGAATTTCGTGTATTTAAAAAATGGTGTATATATATGTACTGTAATTGGATGTTAAAAATTATATTTATATCTTAATAAATATATATAGTGTATATATAATTATTATAAATATTACATATAATAATTTATTTATCCTCTTTATATATAATTGCAGAATGCGCTGAGTCTTAGTGGCAGTTTCGCATACTTTGAAATCCTACTTGGCAAAACATGTTTCGTAGTTTGGTTTGGATAAAAAATAATATTATTCTAAATCAATAATTTTAGGGTCGGACATTCCAAAAATATTGAAAAACTAACTTGGTAACTTCATAATAGTTTGACTAATATAATCCTTAAGTTGTATGGGAACTTTTGGTAATGATATTGATTGACTAATATACCTTTGATTTGTTTTGGAATCTCTCAATCGGCTCATTAATTTACATGAAAATTTCAAACTAGCCTAATAAATACATATATTTAATTTTAAACAATTGTTGTTGTTATTATTATTTAATTTTAAAAATATTTTTTTAACAAGTATTAGTATAATACACGAGTATTGTACTAGTAATACACTCACACGGATGCATATAGTGTGTTTATGTATATAATATACTTTATCAAATAATAACAATATAGTACGTTTTTATATAATATCTCAGATAATACTATTTATAAATTATATTAAATGATCATAAACTAAAAATATGAATCCAAAAAAATAGTTGTTATGTATACTCTTCATTTTTTAATCAAAAGTATATTATATGAACAATGTAACTGATTCTTTCATTTCTTTAGGTCATTGGTCATTTGCCGGGAGTTTCGAATTTAATACAACAGATATGAATCCAAAAAAATAGTTGTTATGTACACTCCATTTAAAACATATAATAATAATAATACTAATATTTCATATTTACACTCTTGTTTTAAAAGTACAACAACAATAATAATAATAATAATAATAATAATAATAATAATAATAATAATAATAATAATAATAATATTGATAATTCATATTTACCAGGTGACAAAAAGATTAATATATCATATATAGTGGATGTGGTGTTAAAATATTTCAAAATTTTGACAGATGACTAGTGTACACATCTTAATATATATCAACAGTGGTAGGTAGGAATTTTTTATGCTCAATACCGCTCTGCTCTGTTGCCTACTATGTATGATTAATTCACTCCGATTTACCTTTTTTAATTTGTGTAAAAAAGCAGTTTTCATTGATTATACTGGATAAAGTGCTTAAGTGAGAAAATATATTGATTGAGTAGAGATTTTAGTGGGATTTTGAGTGTGTATTTAAATATTATTTAAAATATAACAAATAAAGTTGATGTGATTTAAATTGTGAGTGAAATTGTTGGTAATGATGAATATTTAACATTATTTGAGTGAATAGACAATAAATTAAAGTCGATAATGATGTATAAGATAATTGATTGATATTGTTCAATAATATTTAATTATAATATGAAACAAAGTTGAATTGAATTAATTTTGATTTGAAGTTTTAGTTAAAAAATAGTAAATATAAAATATTCAACTAGAAATAACTGATTTATTTTATAACCAATCGCCTTTGCACTTCTAAGGGCGTGTTTGTTAAAGAATATACTCCAACCAAATTAATTATACTCAAAATTTAACTCAACTTTAACTCAACCTCATTATCCTCAATATTATCAATATAATTAAATAATAAAAACTAATAATTAAATAATAACAACTAATCATTTTTACACATCATATCAATTATAATTCACTATTCATCAACTCACATAATTTTAACTAACCATCACATCATATATATATATTTTACTTTTACATCAAATTAATTTTAATTATTTTATTTTCAATATTATTTTAATATAAACTCAAAATTCCACTAACTACATCATTTTTTATAAATTAACCCTTGTCAAGTCAAAATAATTTATTTTGATTTAATTCATTCAAATTCTTCCAATAACAAACGAACACTAAATTGTGAAGATAGATTTTAACCAAGTAAAAAAAAAAAACAATAAAAAAGAACCAATGTTGATTTGGAAGTGAATTTTAGCAAAATTATAAGAATTGAAGTAGTTAAACAGAAAAGAAAAGGTAAACACAGCTGTGACAATGTTGCAAACTCTGCACCAATAATAGAGATTCCAGCGGAAGGCTATCGTGCGCCGGCTGATCCGTACCGTCTGTTCCATTGACCCAGCTGATAGGGGACATATGCAACGGCGTGGATCTAGCCCACACGCAGCCCGCGATGTCCGCTGCCGCATGACACGTGTCCCGAGGAATAAATTATTGGCTGCTCCGCCGGCGGCATCTTCGAAGGCTCACGTGCACCAGACAATCTTAAAAAAGTAACTCTGGGAATAATTACGATCTGCCCGCGGGCAGAGGCAGAGACTTTCGGGCAAGGGGCGGGGGAACAGCTGCCTTGGAATCGGAGCCCGCATGTATGACCGTGGTCCCCTACACCCTGGAGGTAGGCCCACGCGCGCATGATTTTTAGTTGGGAATTTTATTTAAGTAGGTGGGACCCGCGTGAGTTGGGACGGTGGGTCCTAGTCCTACGTGGCTCCAAGGAGGGGGTCGGAAAACGACAAAAGGGCTTGTAGGGACTGTTTGGGGAAATTATTTGAAAAAAAAGAAGAAAAAAACTGTGTCCTGTCGTGACGCTTTATGATGTTGGTCCTGGAGGCTTCAAACCACCAATTATGATGACAATTACAAAATTAAATAATTAATTTAAAAGATTCTTAAGTTGTGGTAGTATTTATTTTAAAATTTTACCTTATAATATACACATAAATAACGACAATAAATAATTGCTTATTTAAGTTTTATCCGCAATTTTTGATATCATTATATCTTGTCATAAATATTTATCACACACACATATATATATATACACACATATGATTTGGTCAAATTGGCTTGACTCATACAGGTCAGTGCCCGATTCAATTGGCTCGAAGCCAGGTTTTGACCGAGTCCCTTATTTCCAAATTGAAGAACCTAGGTGGACCCGGTCAATAGCCTAACCGATTCTAGTTTAAGAATATTGCTTTTTATGTAAATGTGCAAATACAATAAATTGAATTTCTGTTATGTTTTTTTCTTACAACAATCAATCAAACAACAAGCCGTTAAGATAATACATAGTTTTTACAACAATACATGTTTTTTTATTAACAAAATGAAGAACATGTGTCGATTAGAGAAATGTAAAGTGACAAACATTTGTTTCGTCAGCGTGTTAGCCATGTAGATAATACGTTTAGGTATGATAAATAAAATAAAATAAGTAACTTCACGTTATATTATGGCAATTTCTAAATTTGTAATATGTGACGACTTCTTCTATATTTGACAAAACGATACATTTAGCATCCATGCATGCTTTAATTTCAAAGACAATCATATAAGATTAAACTTATTCTTAATTCAATCTCCATTTTATAATTAAGAGGTATTTGTAAGGATATCGTTTATATTATAATAGAAGAAGATAACATGAGTTGGTTCATTTGTTTTATAAACTTTTAATTAAGTCCATTGGTTTACCATTCATAAGTAGTTTTCTAAGCGACATAAGGATACATTAATTAATTAATGCAATAAATTAATTTCTTTTTTTCGGTACAATAACGCGGGGCCGAAGCCTACTGGAAGCTAAGATAGGACACGACGGGGATAAGCTACCCCAATAATATCATGTTCAAGCCACCTGCCTAAGGACGGCGGGGGAACGGGAAGATGGTGTACCTCTAGGGGTTCGGATGCCGCTAAAGAAGCCAGGTGATTCGCAGTGAAGTTCGCTTCTCGAAATACATGATCTAATACCACTGACCATTCACGATCTCGCAGATCCCGTATGGCCCGAACAAGGCTATCATGGATCCCACCCACGTCCTCTCGTCCCATCACCATAGTGATCACGCTACTATTGTCAATCTCTGTCACCACCTTTCGAGCGCCCAAAGCCCACGCAAGAGATAGTCCATGGAAGAGACCCCACAACTCAGCACCGGTAATGGAGCACATGCCGGCATTCATCATAAATCCTCCGAGCCAGCGTCCCTGGGAATCGCGAACCAACCCTCCCGCACATCCACACCTCGTTTGGGAAGAAAATGTTCCATCCGTATTAATTAACCTTCACCCAATCCGATTGTGGTAATGTCCAACGAATCAGGCGAGTTTCGTAATGCCGAGCTAGAGAACCCAACTTCACAATACCGACGGTCGTTGCTAAACACCCCACCACTCGATGTTTGATATCACACACCTTAGCATCAACTCGCCACGACGAGTTAGAGAATATAGTCGCATTCCGCCAAGACCAAATCCTCCAACACGTAATAGAGAAAGTCACTGGCCAATCAGTGTTGGGAAAATCCGCCGCCGGTGTCAAGTTGAACCACAACCAGTCAGCAAGGTCGAGCTCCAAGAAACGCGGGAAAAAAAGAAATGGCGTTATTATTATTATTATTATTATTAGATATTTGAAAAATATTTTGGATACATTTTATTAAATGTGATTGGAAATATAAAAAATGAAGTTAAATTATATTGATAGTATTTTCTTTTACAAAAAATGAGATAAATAATAAGTATATATTTAGAAAAAAGAAATTGCAAAATTTTAACATTCAATCACTCTAAGCTATAACATGAATTGCATCTAGAAACTGATTTTAGAAAGATATTGTTCTCTCTGCTTCTTCCCAAAATTGCCCGAAACCTTTATGAACTAATTCGCATCGCCCCTCCCCCCCTCCCCTCTTTCTTTCTGTCGTGAGGGAGTTCTGGTATGTGTCGGTGCGATGCCCCTTCCTCTGACAATGGTTAGTGCCACCGTGTTGTCGTTTCGCCTCTGCTTGTCCCATTTTTGTTGCTATTTTTGTTTATGTTTTACGTGTATTTTCTCCCGTTTAGGTTGTTTCTTAGGTGTTACCGGTCCGTCTAGTCGTTTCTCGTGTTTTATCTTTATTTTGGTATGTTTTGCATTTTCTTTGATTTTCTCTCCTCTTTCCTTGCTTTTCGTGTTCTTTTTGGGTTTTGGTGGTGTCAGGTCGTTCCGCTAGTTCATGCGACCAAACATATAGAGGCCGAGTTTTCAGCTCGGACAGTACCCGAGCAACGCGAGCCGAAGGAAAGCAACTTTTGGACCTCTTAGGGCCTTAGCGCCGCTATGGTTAATAAGGCTAGCGGCGCTACCTTTCTTACCGATGGCTGGCCCGAACAGCTAATACCCTAGCGACGCTAAGGCACCTTAGCGCCATTAAGGTCTGTTTTACAACAGGCGCGAGTTTTATAGGTTTTGAATTGAAGTAGTTTTAAGTTCGAACCTAGGGCATTTGTTAGATTATTCTGGGACCTTTTATTTTCGTTTTTCACTTTTCAAACTCATCTTTGACTTAGTTTTCATTGGGATTCAATCTTGGATAGTGAAGACTCCAAGATTGGACTTGGGGATTTGGATGGTTCGTTGTTTTTCGACATTGGATTTACTATTAATCGTAAGCATTTCTTTCATTTTGTGTATGGATTTGATGGCTTGCTTAATTATGAATTGTTTTGTTGAAATAGCAATGAGTGGCTAAATTCGTAGCTAGGGTTAGGGGATAATTGTTCCGGTTCGATTTCGTTTGTGTGTACTTTGATTGCTCAATCTAAACGAGTTGTGCTATACCTAGGGTTAGATAATTGATCACTATCCTAATCTATTTAATCGATTTTAGAACCGAAAGGAGAGAAATCGATCGATCTTGGCTCGTTTAGGATAGACTTCTTCGGAAATGTATTGTCTATGTGTTAATTGACTCGGTAATTGTTCGTTTATGTTTATTCTCTTGTTACGTGAGTTATTAAGAATGAATCTCTAAATGGATTAGTTTCTCGAGTTCTTTAGCCGAGTGATCGATTGCGTTTAATGTATTGATAACCGAAAACGATTGTCTTCGACACCCTAGTCCATTTTATCATTATTTGAATTGTGCTTTGGGTTGTGAATTTGAAATTGCTTGTTTAAGAATCATTAGCTATTACTCGCGTAGTTGATGATCGAAACCAACCATTTGAATTAGAGTGTTTAGGATTCTTTCCTTTTTCTGTGACTGAATATTTGCACAATTTAATCCGGCCGACCTTCCTTGAGACACGACCCGTTGTTTGAATCTTTTGATTCTACTCTGGTAAAAATTACTACAACAGCCTCCACGCACGTGTCTTCCTGTCGAAGCTCCCTAAGCCTTTCGTTCCACAACTCTGTCTCGAACGTTGTCTCCCAATCGACTGCGAGCTGCTTTGGGAGGTCACCTCCAGGATCCCGGTATAAAGCTCCTTAGGCGTGGCTCGTCGAGTCTTCTCCCTTGAGGTCATTTTCTTACGATTGACAGCTCCGGAAGCTCAAATCTGGGTTTGGTAGATCTAACTAGCCGCTAGCAATTAAGTTGGAGTTTTTAGGTCTGGGGCTTAGCTCTGTCGCTCTCTTTGGTTTTGATCGTGTGATTTGATTGTTGCGGGGTTGGTTCGTATGTTGGTTTAAGTAGTCTTTGCAGTGTGATCGTGAGAACTGAGAAGTTGGAGATTAGTATTTTATTATAGTGTAGATGTGTGTTGTTAGTTTTTGATATAAATAAGTGTTGTAATTCTCTACTTGAGATTCTATTCTTCACTTGTTGGAGTTTATAGCTTTTGTTTCGATGGGGATCTGAACATGTTGATTTCAATTGTTGACGCTCTCGAGTGCTTAAACTCTATTTCAGTTTATTTTATTTTAATATAAGATGCTTTAGTTAGAATTCCACATTGATTCCATTTTCCCGGTATTGTTGAGGTATAAACAAAAAAATATATATATACTAACAAGGTCCAAAGCTGCTCAATCGGTTTATATAGACTTGAATGCATGTGTTATCTGGAAGTGCTCTATCGGTTTATAACGGAATTAAATTATTACTTACATCTTTCGGTGGATCTCTTTTGGGAAATATAACTCCAAGGTCCAAAGCTGCTAACAAATAATTTATTTTACGGACAAAATATTTTGGGGTTCGAATCCCACGAATATGCACAATTAATTTTTTACGCATTTAAGAAAAATGATGAATTTCATGCAACTATAAAATATGCATCAATAGATTAGGTTAGCATTGAAGATAATTATATTTTCATTAAAAATATCATTCTTAAAAAAATTATGATTTGAAAAATGAAAGATATCTGCATCATTTTGATATATATGCTAAAAAAAAATATATGACCTCCTATTTTTTTTTAAATGTCATTTTGACTTTATCAATAATTAATTAAATAAATGACGTTTGTGGCATCTTGTGTATATATTGTTTTATTATTACCCTCATCTAACTAATAAATATATTACATCTTTTCATATTCACTTTTCATATTTTCTTAAAATATCCATCTCTATATTTATTAATGAAGGTTATTATTGGTAAAAAAAAATTTAATTACTTTACAACTTTTCAAAATGATATTTATTAAAAAAATGAGAGTATTTGTCTGGAAGCAAAATATCTTCTAATAAAAATAAATAAAGAAAAAGCATGAAAAGGGAGAAAGTGTTTGCCTGCATATCATATGCACTATTGTATTACAGTACTACTATTGCTGTCGCATTATTTGGGAAAACTGCGAGTGTCTTATTATTATTATTAGTATATTATTATTGGTTTAACTGTTATAAATTACAATAATCTAATTTAACAATATAATCCTTAATTCACATATTCCTGTTATCCATCCACCACTAAGAGCATTTCCAATGGTCTTTTTTCCTTTATTTTGTTGCCACATGACATAATTAATCTTATGTGATTTGAAAAAATTATAGAAGGCTTTTAGATGTAGAAGCCCTTCTAGATAACTTCTATTGTATATTAGATTAGAGCATCTCCAATGGTGAAGATGGATTGTACTCTAAATTGATGGCCTTCTGTCCACGTGGATGGAATGGAATTACATATTCCTAAATAACTCTCCAACGGTAAATGTCTAAACACGATTTGTATGTTTTTTTTTTTCCTTTTGTTGTTCTAAAAAAATGTCAAAAAAATGACAAAAATATTATAAATTATACTTGTATTGAATCATAATTGGATCAACTCTAATAGTTATTTTTTGAAGAGGGCGCTATCACATATTTTTTTAAGAGTATCCTTTATTCTTGATATTATTTTTGTATCGGTATGTTTTTTTAAGAGTCCTTAATTCTAGTATTTATTTTTTGAAAAGCTACAACCCACCCATCAAATTGATATTCATTAGGTATTTTTGTATGGGTATTTTTTTAAGAGTATCATTTATACGTTAATGTATAATTTTAACAAAATATATACCATTAAATTTATAATATAATTTTAGAAGTGTTTTGTTCATAAGTAACTCTCCAATGGTAAAATGTCGAATTGAACCAATTACAATATTTCTGTATATTTTGTATCATGTATTTTTAGCGCATTTACCTAATTATATATATTGATCATCAAGTCTAGAAGGTGATATTCGTATTTTTTATTAATTAAGGTGATATTTATCAGGTATTTTTTTATTAAGTACAAACAAAATATTCTAGAAGACCTTTCAGATGTAGAAAGCTTTGGAAGTTTTGCATCTCTCATGAGTCATGCCAAATCATCAAATGGAAAAGTAAAAAAATTCACCGTTGGAGACCTTTTTTGTCCCAAAGTCTCTACAATTCTACAATTGACATCCCATTGGAGATGGTCTATATATTCAATTTATTTATTTTCTTCTACCAATTAAAATTTTATAAATCACAAATGATACCACAATTAACATTGATCATTAGAAACATAATTTTTTAATTTTCATTCTCCATGCCATACAACACAAAATAGACAAATTGACTGTTGGAGATGCTCTAAGCGATGGTGGTCTCAGCCAATAAGAGCTCGTCTTGTCAAACTTGTTGGAAAAACAATTGATTAGTTCCACTCACTGGGTCCAGGTGGTCCACGCAGCACTTAATAACAACTCTTCCCTAACTTCTTTCACTATATAAAACCACAATATCTCCACAGAGCCTTCTCCTCCCACAGTCTGCAAACTATCTTCCCTTCAGCCACCGCATCTCCGCCGCGCGACGCCGCCGGAAAACCGCCACTTTCACTTCACACACACACACAACAAAGAGATGAGGCCTTACTACTCTGGATCTGAAAAGAGAACCCAAAACTCCCATTTTCTTGATTCTTGCTTTCTTTGCCACAGACAGCTGAGCCAAGACAGTGATATCTACATGTACATGTCAGTTGAGATTCTTTTAAATCTTACCCTTTTTTTTTGGGTACAAAATGACCCCCTAGATTTAGCTAAAGTTGTAGCCTTTTTGTGATTCCATAAAAAAATGGGCTTTTTGAAAGTGGGATGTGAGTTTTTACCCTCTTTTTTTGGTTGGGTTAATCTTGAAATTGGTATTTTACCCT
>BKCP01013292.1:234882-246142 GCA_008636005.1 Striga asiatica | reverse complement strand
GTCATACTCTAATTATTTATATATTTTTAGAGTGTCAACATTTCAATTTAAAAGTATGTATGAAAATAGTATGATTGTCTAAACTTAAGCGTTGGGTCAGCCTAGTACTAAATTAGGAGGTGAGATTTGGTGCCATATTTTTCCTAAATGTACTTTGTTTTTGGATCTCATTGAGTGGTAAAAAATCCTAATAAATCAACGTGATAGGTCTACTCATTTCTCTGTCAGGGTTTCTCCATGTCAGTTGTTTCTTGTGTTTAGGGATGGGAAGACGGAAGGTTCCAGTTGTCGAGTGCTGATTGGTGTTGGTCATTTCTTTGAAGGCTTAAACGGGTTCAAGAGTTTCATATCTGCCTAGCCATAGTCGTTTTGGAGTGTGAAGTTTCAGGATTTGTATACTTAGTTGTGGTTTGGCTCTTCTTTGTAGACCATATTCGATTTCCTGGCTCGAGTGGTTGCAACATTGGTGAAGCTTGGTGGTGGTTGGGGAGGACTTTATTGTACTTTATGTATGTTAGGTTTTTTAGTTTGTGTTGTCTTTTTGGTGTTGTTAGAGTGTGTTTCGACCATTTTTTTTTTAACGTTTACACCTTAAAATTCAATACAGAATTTCAATATTGTTTTATCAAAGTAATTGGTCGTAATCAACCAAGATTGCAAAAATTACATTATTGCAATCAAAGTGAAAGTTCATTGTAAGTTAAATAGTTATATCATTATTGTTCATTTTTTCTAATGATAAAATTTATAAAATGTGATGGGCTTATCATTTAACTTATTATGATTTTAAATATATACACACATATAACCTATAAAAATTTATTTAAATTTGAAGCATATGCACAAGATTGAATACTAGCCTCAAATAAATACCTTCAAATATTTAAAAGTCTTAAAAGTTCAAATTAAATACATCATAATAGAAATTTTAAATATTCATTAATAATAATAATAATTCCAAATGAATATACTTTATGTGTCCCAATAGAAAGATTTTGGATATCTTTAAGCGAGATACCACAATTCTAGGCTCTTCAGAAATCTCATATGACCAACCAAGGGCTAAACAACTCCAAATCTACCCCCATTATAATTTTGTTACATATTTAGGTACATTCAAGATGATACCATCAATTGGGCAAAATTTCAGAATTGGTCTTATAATTTGGCCACTGTCCAAAAAACCATCCCGATATTGACCACTTTCAATTTAAGTCCTATAATTGATCAATTTCATCAATTTTGGTCCTTTTTATTCGCACTCTAGAATAAAAAGTGACGTGACATGACGTGTATGATCTACGTGGCACGTCAATTTTGGTCCTATAATTAGTTGATTTCATCAATTTTGGTCATTTTTTCATGCCACGTCAATTTTTAATCCAGGGTGCGGATAAAAAATAACCAAAATTGATGAAATCGACCAATTATAAAACCTAAATTGAAAGTGATCAATATCGAGGTGATTTTTTAGACAGTGGCCAAATTATAGGACCAATTTTGAATTTTTGTCCCATCAATTGTCTATTGTAAATTAACTAGTAATTGAAGTAAGTATATTCAATTACATGTTTATATTAACAAACACACAAAAAAAACTATTATGATAGCAGGCCAATTAGTTAACCTTTCATGAATCCAAGTTTATACCAACTAAGAATTAAATGTAGCTTTCATGAATCCTTGTCAACAGATGTTTTTATCAACTATTACATATCCAACTTGGAAGTAAACACCTTTTTTTTTATTTATTTTTTATTTTTTTATGTTGAAATGTGAACATTTAGTTGCAGTGTTTAAAATTCCAGAGATTATTAGTGAAGACTAAGTAAAACAAATATAAATATTAGAATTCCAAAAAGGTTCAAGTTGTAGCAATGAAAAGTTGCTTTCAATAGGTATGATAAATTAAAACAAGTAGGCCTATACTCACTCAGTTAAGCAAGCTACCTTTACAATTTGCAAGCAAGATGTTAAACAAAATATTGTTCCATTTATAAATTATAATAATAATTCAAGCAGGACACAGAAACTTGTCAATTTCTTTGTGACANTTTAATATATAAAAATATATTTGGTTTGACAGAATCCTCCTTGGTTAGGTTGCAATAAATGGATATATTAGACTAGGTTAGTTAATTATCCCCTCACATGAAGGAATTAAATAAGATAAGCTGCCACCCCAGAAAATTATAAACTATTGTTGTGAAATTTCAAAAGTAATATTTTATTGGAATCAATTTTCCGTTGATTTTTTTTTTAATAAAAAAATAAATGGCGAACTCAAGTTCTTTATACTCGCATTTGAGCTCAAGCATCTATCGATCCTAGTGAGTTTGACTCATTAACTAATAAGTCGATAAATGAGTTTGAACCTTAACAATCCAAATTCGAACCTTACGAGCGAAAATAGTCTAAATGTTCAAGAACTTACATAAAACCTTATTTATCGAGGTCTTAGCTCATTAACTAAAAGAGTTAAACCTCAATTCATTTATCAAATGAGCCTATTCGAACTCAAAAACTTACGTAAAACTATATTTATCGAGGTCTCAACTCATTAACTAAAGGAGTTAACATCGATTCATTTATCAAATGAGCCAATCCGACCTCAGTGTTGAACCCACGCACAACTCAATATTTTTAACAATTATAAATAGTAAATACAACTCAAGTGTACTAGTTTTGAAATAAAAAAAATAAGCAAAACTAATAAATATGATCAATGGGCTAGAAAGTTGGGCCAAAAAAAGTCGATAGCCCGTAATCCAATATCAGTTAGGGCCTTGATTGCGGCCTTTTTGGTTATTCATATATATTTGGGAAAAGCTAACCCCATTAAAATCCTTTCACATAGCTGAATCTAGGGTTTTACGCCGCTCATTCTCAGTTGCTTCCCAATCGCTCAGCTCAAATGGTATGGGTCCCTTTCAATCTTGCACGCGAACATACTCACAATTTTCTAATTTTAGACTTCTGTGTGAAAATGTATTTTTCTGTTGGTACCACGGGGACGTGTTCGATTGATAGTGTAAAATTTCAGATTCAATGTGTGATTTTGCTGCAAAGCGTGTCAATTTTTGTTGGGCATGTGCAATGCGTGAAGCTCGTTGGGCTATCTTGAATACTGTAATATCAGAATCATGGTACGAAGGAGAGGTGTTTGATTGACAGTGTAAAATTTAGATTTCATATATGATTTTGCTACAAAACGTGGCGATTTTTGGTGGGTATGTCTAAAATATGGAGCTCGTTTGGCTATCTTGAATACTTTAGAGTTGGGATAGTGATACGAAGGGAAAGTGTTTGATTCGCAGTATAAAAATTTGGATTTATGTATATGATTTTGCTCAAAAAATGTGGAAATTTTTGTTGGGTGTGATTTGTGGAGTTTGTTAGGCTATCTTGGGCAACTTGAATACTGTAGGATTAGAATCATGGATGAGTGGAAATTAATCCAAGAAGAAAAGTCAGTTTAATAGTCGCAATGATCCTCACTATGTCCGGATTTGTCATATGTACCTTCATTACTTTATTTGGCTTAAGCTGGATTTTGTGGTTCATAAATTAGTTGCAACTTTTCAGTAAAAATTTTGGCAACTCTTGATTTTGCTACGGACTTTAATATTATCAATGGTTGTCTTTTTCCACTATGATCCTATTCTAAATGTAGGCCAAGAGAACAAAGAAGGTTGGCATTGTTGGGAAATACGGTATGTTTCAGAATTATGAATTTTGTGTTCCCACTGATATTTATTGTGGATTCTTTTGTCATTGATGTTCTAATTTGATATGGCCGCACCCCATTTCAGGTACTCGTTATGGTGCCAGTTTGAGAAAGCAAATCAAGAAGATGGAAGTTAGTCAGCACAGCAAGTACTTCTGTGAGTTCTGTGGGAAGGTAAAGGGTTTAAGTTGTTTTTACTTATAATCTTAGTTTGGTATTTTCCTTTGTGCACTAAAGCTGAAAGCTTTTATTACAGTATGCTGTGAAAAGGAAGGCAGTTGGCATCTGGGGATGCAAGGATTGTGGGAAAGTGAAAGCTGGTGGTGCCTACACGTTGAAGTAATATTTTCACAATGCTACATCACATTTTATTGCTACCCATTTGTTTTCTTTTGTTTTTTTGTTTTTTATTTATTTATCTATAACTCGTGTGCTTCTGTTTTGCAGCACTGCTAGTGCCGTGACTGTCAGGAGCACCATTAGGAGGCTGCGGGAGCAGACAGAGAATTAGATTAAGCAAAGTTTTTAATCAGAATTGTCATTTTTTTTTCCTTAAATTTTTAGTTTCAACTTATGGGGAACATTTGTTTAAATTGAAAGCCTTTGAAATTGGTGTCGTTTGTATTTCGTTACAGTATGTTAATGAAGTTCTTGAGAACTAGTGAGTTTTGATGAATGGCCAAGTTTATTTGATAAGCTTTGAATCATGGCTAGAATTAACTTACGTTTGTCATGGTGGTTTTGTTAGCTAATTGCGATGAGCAAATCAGCTTTTACTGATTTGCTGCTCATTAACATAAGCTTCAAGGCGGCATAGGAGCATAGGGTAGGGTTAATTCCAACTTTATGTTCCTCCCCAACTTAAGCAACTAAGCTATCTAAAGTATTTCATGCTTGTTTGGGAATACTTATCAAATGAACTTTTAAATGCAAAAGTCTATTTGGATAAATACTTCATGTTTGAGGCTAAATTAAGAATGAATCTCTGAATAATTTAATTCTTCAAGGCATCGTTTACTTCAAGGGATGGGATAACACAAATTAATCCCCCCTACTTTCCACGTCAGCATTTAATCCCATGTTTACTTTTGGGTATGGATTTTGTCTAAACTATCCCTTCTTTACTTTGATGGATTAATCAAAGTCATAAAAACCTACAAAGACATGAGTACCCCTGTGAACGAGCGGCGACATCACTCCCGACGATCAAAGACAGTTGCTTTACTTCGAGGGTTGACGACGTCCATCTGATAGCCCTGCGATTCTCTTCTTCCTCGGCATTCAATTGGGTAGGGGCGACATCACTCCCGACGAGAGGCAATATTTCCGTTCATTTTTGGGTACGGCTTTTTCCGCTGCCCTAATTCCTCGAATTTCAACGCGTCAACTTTATTCGTCTAAATTTTCTTGAACTGATGCTGTGTTCTAGGTCGACTAGGCTTGTGTTCTTCCTTTCCCAGCTTATATTTGAAGTTGTGGATGTATTATGTTGTAGAACTTGTGGGTGGATCTAAAAAAGTGATGGGTAACTGAATTTGTTTTGATTTCTTCTTGCGGTTCTCATTTTGAATTGGATGCATCTGAATTCGAGTTCGTAGTTATTTTGAGTGTGTTTGGTGCTAGGAAAAAAATGATCTTCGGTGGTGTTCCATTGGTTCTGTTTGAATTGGATTGTTTCTGTCTTGAATTGTTTGAATTGTATTAGTTCTGTTTAATTCACTTGCGTTTGCTGATTTTGATCAGTCTGCTTCCCATTTCTAATCTGTTCGGAGCATGTTTAAAGTTAGCTTGCGGCCTTATCTGCCTTGGATATTAGTAACCGTGCATTTATCGTTGCGGGAGGAAATGTTATGAGCCTTGTTGTAAATGTATTCTTTTCGCGATTTTTTTGTTGTTGTTGTTGCTGAATATGTTTAT
This sequence comes from Striga asiatica, assembly GCA_008636005.1. Lineage (NCBI taxonomy): Eukaryota > Viridiplantae > Streptophyta > Magnoliopsida > Lamiales > Orobanchaceae > Striga > Striga asiatica. Next base: position 240,498 of record BKCP01013292.1, on the reverse strand, counting down.
CACATCATATGGGATTGAGTGAAGTTTAGGACAAGAGAAATGATAGTCATGTTGTTGAGGGGGTAATTTGTAATCTGAACTGTGGGTTTATTTTGATGAAGAATGTGGATTTAGGGTTTAGAACATGAACTATCTATTAGTTCTTACAGAAATATTAAGTTTGATTAGCTTTCACGTTCAGTTTGTTGCCAGTTTGTTCTCCAATCTGTACCAACAAATATTTTTAACATGTGGATTAGTTGCGCCTTGATCAGTATTATCCTATTCTTCTCTTCAGGCAAGCAACATGTCAAATACTTCTCACACGAGTTCAACCAACCGATATAACAGGGGCTCTACCCCGTTTGGTGTTAGGCTGTGTGAACACGATGAAGAAGCCGATGTTTTGACATCAATGACCCCTGAAAACCCAGCCCGAAGGTTCTTTAAATGTCCTCGCCGGAAGGTAAAATTTTTATAGTTCACTTGTTTATATCTGTACATGAAGTTTAATGTATGGTTTAATGTGTTAAATGAAATTTAATGTATGGTTCTGTGCATGGTTTATATCTGTACATTAAATTTTTTAAACAACTATGGTTTATAAAGTTTAATATATGGTTTAATGTATGGTTTAATGTGAACAAATTTATATCTGTACATGAAGTTTTATTCTCGGATTTAATTTCATTGTTGACAGCCCGAACCTCCTTGTCGCCTTTTTGAGTAAATATCTGTATATGAAGTTTAATGTATGGTTTAATGTGTTAAGTGAAATTTTATGTATGGTTCAGTGTATGGTTTATAGTTTATATCTGTACATTAAATTTTTTTATGTATGGTTTATAAAGTTTAAATTATGGTTTAATGTATGGTTTAATTTAATTTTTTTTTATATCTGTACATGAAGTTTTATTCTCGGATTTAATTTCATTGTTGACAGCCCGATCCTCCTTGTCGCCTTTTTGAGTGGATTGACCCCGAGTTGCCGCCTTTCCAAAAGGGTTGTTTCAACAAGCTAAAGGCTGAAAAGGATAGGTTGCAAGAGCAGCTAATGTGCAAAAATGTGATGGAGAAATTGCTATCGGAGAGGTTGGACTTAAAAGCCACCGAGATCAAAGCAGTGGAAGATGCGAAGATTCGGATGATGACTGATTTGGAGATTGCAGCAACAGAAAAAGTTGAACTACAGTCCAGGCTTGATCAAGTTGTACGTGAAGCTCAAGAGTTGGGGAAGAAGGTCACATTCATGAAGAAATGTACCTTTTGGTTAATCGTCCTTGCTGTTTTACTCTTTTGTTTCTTTAAGTAAGGTTGTTTAGCATTAAACATGATGACGTTGATATGTACTCTATTTTAGTATTAAACATGTGACGTTGATATGTATTCTATTTTAGTTTTGTAAAACATAATATGTTTTTTAAACAGCTAGTTTCTATCATTCTGACAGATGGTCATTACATTGAAGCATTAGTAACGGGTAAACAGTGCACTTTGATTTCTATGCCAATTATGTGTTTTCATGTGACGTGCTATGACAAGTCATGGTGGCAGGTCTGCTGAAGCTTGCTTTTCTTTAAAGCTGAGTTGATTTGACTAATAAAGGACTTTACGAGCATGTTCACCTTCATGTGTACAAGTATGGGATGCCCAAAACAAATGTCACCCGTATCATTGAGATTTATGCATATCTAATTTGGCACGCTAAAGAAGATATGTTACAGCTTGTAAAATTGACCAAAAAAAATTTGTTGTAGAATGTATGTGTAAAAGTGACAAGTATATAAATTATCTGAACATATACAGTAATATAAATCTATTGTGTTGAATAGCATGCGTAAAGGACTTCTTATGACCTTTCACAGTAAAAATGACATGCTATGATAACATCTGCTACAATAATACAATCCATGTGTACACCATTGTTTATCTTTTCTGCTACGATATTACAGTTCTATGGCTACGTTTTTGCTTTTTTTCGAAGTTGAGCTGATAGGTCCTTATCAACTACTAAATTACTTGCATTATTGGTCATGTGGCATTAAATTTATTTGCAATATTGGTACTGTAGGAATAGCATGCGCACATCACTTTACAGACCATGAAAGACATTGTTTCGTCATCTTTTTGGTAAAAAAAAAAAACAGATTTCAAGAGACAGATTATGACAAGTCACTACAGGTCTAGAGGTAGCTATAAGCTAAGTACGCAAAGCTGAATTGAATAGACATCACTTACATGAAGACCATAAATCTTGCCTTACACCTTTGAATGCATTATTGATCTTAGGGCAGGAAAATTTTGCTATTTAAACCCCATAATTGAGACCATGTATTCATCAACCGTAGAAACAAGTAGTGAAATATTATTGAACTTTTATTAAAACATACAAATTTTATACTTCACAAAATTGCGATGGCTCCTAATTTGGGTTTAGTGCAGGCAGATTATCTGTACGACCTAAATTGGACACCAAAGTTTGATGACTTTCTTATCGACTACTTACTCGAAGATAAACTATGTGGTATATTTGTTCCTAATGGCGATAATACTGAGTCCATTCTTGGTGCTACGCGAGCATTCAATGCGTGGTTTGGCAAGAGTTTCACGATGGAGTACATCGGAATACGAGTTGGAGTTTTGGAGAAACGCCATGATGTTTTCACGGCTCTGAAAGACAAGGCTGGTGTTCAATACGATGTCGGCCTGAACAAGTACAATGCTTCGGGCAACACTTGGGATGAAATGCTAAGGGTGAGTTTTGTCGAAAATAAATTTTGTTCATTTTCATTTCTTACACCAAAACTAGTGTTGCAAACTAAATTTTGTTCATTTTTTCCCGTAGTGGGATGATTTTTCCCTGGCGTACATGACGGAAGGTGATCCACATCATAACAAGCTTGTGGAGTTGTTTTACGAAGAGCCACCGTACGTGAATCCTTTGCAGTGGTGTATCATTTCTGACAGCGACGACGAAGGCAAGAAGAAGGACAGTAGGGGCCGTGGCAAAGGTGTTGAAGTTATCGATGTGGAAGATTACCCTCCAAACCGTCTGCCACCGAGTAGGTTAGTTCCCTACCCCGTTCGAAATGACTTCCCACAGAGAGCTAAGAAACAACCACCGCGTCCAGCCTTTTTTATGGGTAGCAGTTCGAAGGGCCCAAAAAAGAAGCAATCCATACACAGTCAAACCGGTTCAACTGATGGCTCTGTGAATCAGCCCAACAACGACATCTCCTCTCATGTTGCACATGAAACGGAAGAAAATTCTATATCTACTGCCTGTTCTGCCACTCCTATGGATTCCCAATTTGATTGGCCGTGGAATTAACTTCGTCACTTCCCATTTCCCTTCTATGTTTGTTCTTGTTTCGGTGGTGTATCAGTATGTTAGTTGTCGTTGTTGGGTTGTTTAATGGCGCTTTAATATGTTTGTACTTTGTTTCCGTCATGTACCTGTATGGATCTGCATGTTCCTGATTGTCCTAAGATGTAGTCGTCCCGTCGACAATGTGTACCTGTGCTTTGTTTCATTAAGAAAATGTATGTTTGGAATATTATGTATGTTTGGTGGTTTGTTCAATTGTTTGGGTGTTGTACCCTCTCATGTGTCGGCCTTACAAAACTATTAATACACAAATCTTACATACCCGTAATTTTTCAATCACAACAGAGAAAGCATGAAAATGGTCTTCATAAACACAAAAAACGTTTAACAGAAAATGTCCAAAAAAAGGCGCCTTCAAAGACCTACAAGCATCTGAAAATAGTGTTTCTTAATTCGTCGTTCAGTACATTCTACACACAAATTTCGACCACTCTAAACCGGGGATACCGGAACGCAACGAGGGTAAACACCCATTCTGAGTCCTCCACAATGCCACTTTCTTGAAAGAATTGGCGCATATCGCCATCTTTAAGGCGCCTCTTACCGTGAGTTCGGTCAATAGACGTCGAGTATGTTTCCCCCTTCAACATAAGCACTGCTCTGTGTATCTCTGGAAACTGTCCCTCAATGTGTGCGTTCCAAAAATGCATTGGTATAGGCTGCACAATAGGGAAAAAAATATTAAATATGATAAGGTATGATTATATATGCAACAACAATGTAGACGAAATATATGATGTTAAATCATGAAACAATCACTTACCAACAATGCACGGTCGACATGAGTTTTTTTTATTTTTATGCTAAACCGGTGCTGCGGAGGCCTCTCAATATTGTTAACCGTGTACACCTTGACATTGAACGTTCTGAAATCATCTCTTCCAAAATAGAGGTAGTAGTCGGTGCGGATATCCTCACATTGAGCATAATACTGCCACCCATTGGCAAAACACAAACAAGTTCTCCCTGGGTTGTAATCCACCGTCGACGGAACCCTTATTATGTCCATTGGGTAGCGGCGGCCCTCAACCGTTATCAGAGTAACGGGAAAAGGCATCGCGTGTCTCCCAAAATAAGGTTCCGCACCGTCTATGTACTAAGAAAGTGAAAGTGTGAACACACAAAAAAAATACGTTTATTTTCGGTGAAGTAGCATTTAATAAAGAACTTTAAACTGTAAGCATTAAACAGTGATTGGACACCAAAATTTAATTATTATTTTTATTATTATTTTTTCGGTTTTAGTCATTATCAGTTTTTATTTTTTATTATTATTATTTTTTCTTTTTTTTTGTGTGTGCGTGTGTGTGTGTGTGTTTGAATAAAAAAATAATGTTGATTCAATGGTCGAAGTGAGAACTGTGAACTTACCAGTATGGGATCGTTTGGCAAGTCCATAACTGCATAGAAACAGCCCCATGGCGGATCGTCCCTATAGACAGGCATAGTGAACCTGTAGAAAAGCGAATATAAGATATTAAACCATTTCACGAACAAGGATAACCAATGTACGACCATTCCATGCCCCAAAAAAATGACCATTACACAAACAAATTGAAATTTCCAACAACTAATGGAACAAAATAAATGTTATTTGAACCCAACACACGATACATAGTTCAACACATGACACTTAAGTCACAAAGATACAGAATCACACAATAAAAGTTCACAAGTAAACCATAAAATCACACAATAAAAGTGCATAAAGTTCTCAAAACATAATACTGTTATCACAACATCAAGAAACAAAACATTTTTCCCTCACAAACACTACCCCCGCCCATCGCGCATGACCCTGGCCATGAGCGCCCTATCGTCTGGGCCCAGGCCCATGAACATAGCAAGCTCCTTGGCATTGTTACACAAACGCAGACAGATAGCCATTCGGTCCTCGCCGGATAGAAAGTGGAAAGCACGAAGCGCATCATTTACATCGGTCATCTGAGCCTGTGTCGCCTGAGCCTGCGCCGCCTGGTCATTCGCAATTCTGGCTGCGATTTCATTTAACCGGCCATCAGTGTTCTGCGAGAAGGTCTCCATAACGTCGATGAAACGTTCGTCCACCAGGTTAGTGGACCTCCTCTTAGTGCCCTTCGACCTTCCCCCTCTCCTGGAGGTACTATCACATGCCGTACCCGACGACTGCCCGACGTCATTGCCCGGGCTACCATCACCTGTTGTGCGCTGCGTGGGACGATATGGGATGTCATCACATGCTTCATAAGGCGCATCCGGTTGGACTTCTT
>BKCP01013292.1:156439-173697 GCA_008636005.1 Striga asiatica | reverse complement strand
TTTCCCCCCAGAAACAGCGTAGACAATACTGTTTAATGAAATGAATAACTCAGTTCTGCTTCTGCATATATATATTATGGACTTTCACTGTATGGGATTTCAATTTTCATCTCATACCAGAGCTGGCAGAGCTGGTGCCGTGGTATGTATTACTATTAAAGAAACTACTCGACATTGTAGAAGAAGAATCTTCATTAGCTTTCCATTTTTGCAACACTTGCGGGAGGCTCATGTTCATATCAAGCCCCAGGCTATCCTCGTCATCTTCCTCATCTGCAGCTGGCTTCCATGACTCCACAAGAGGCGAGAGCACGCTGACAACATGACTCATGTCGGGCCTTTGATAGGACTCTCGGGCTGTGCAGTGGCCCGCCAGCTCAGCAACCTTTAAAATGCTCGAGAAAGTTTCCTCATCGAGGATGGAGAGGAGGACAGGGTCAAGGGCCGACCGAACAGCTCCTTTGTCGGGGATTATTCGTCGAAACCATGTGACGAGGTGGCTTCGTTCGTCCGTTAAGGAGTCATCGAGGGCCTTTCGGCCCGTGATAATCTCCATGAGGATGACCCCGAAGGCGTACACGTCTACTTTTGTGGTAACTCTTCCTGTGGCTGTTTTTTTTTTTTTTTTTTTCAGGTTTGAAAATAACTAATAAGTCAGCACTTAGCAATGTCGTTTGTTGCTGTAAGTGATGAGTAAATAAGGTGGTGTTTGAAATGATGGTTGCAAGACGTTTATTACATTCTAGAAAAAGCTAATGCAAGTATCATGGTGATGGAGAAGAAAAATCTAGTTGACACAAGCTTATAAGTTCTCTCAAAACATGTCCTCAGTTATTTGTGAGCTTAGACATTATTTTCAAACAGAATAAAAAAAATAAAATTGTCTTGTTAGTAAAATCTAGCAGATTCTTTGCAGAAAACAAACAGAACATACCCGCGTATTCCGGCGCAAGATAACCGAACGTCCCAGCAAGCCGTGTCTCCACAGAGTAATTACCGTCCGGCGCTGACCTCACCAGCCCGAAATCCGCCACTTTAGCTCTCATATCATCCCCAAGCAATATATTCGACGGCTTCAAATCCCTGTGTATGAAGCTCTGCTGAGCCAAGCTGTGCAAATACTCGACTCCTCTTGCAACATCCAAGGCTATAGTAACTCTCTGGTTCCAGTCGAGCGTGGGACCCTTCATCTCCTTCCAGTGGAACAAATGCTGCCCCAAGCACCCTTGAGTCATGTACTCGTACACCAAAAGCCTCTCACTCCCGTTATCACAAAACCCGTGTAGAGCCACCAAATGCCGGTGCCTCACCTTCGTGAGAACCTCAATCTCAGCTTTGAATTCATGCAGACCCTTATCGCTAAGCATAGAAGACTCCATCCGTTTGACTGCGATCTGCGTGCCATCGTGAAGCTTCCCACGGTACACAATTCCGAAACCGCCCTTTCCCAACACGGCTTTCTCGTTGAAGTTATCGGTGGCCTCCCGGAGAACTTCAATCGGGATTGTTATATTCCCACCGTCGTGTATTTGGTAGTCGCTCGTCTGGAGAGGGCTCTCGGTCGTGTGGCTAGATGATTTAGATTTTGATTTTGATACGGGACTTTTGATGATTTCATTTTCTTGATCCTCCACGTTGTTGCCGGATATTTTCTTCTTCTCGCTTTTTCTCCCGCTCTTCCCACTTCCCCACGAGTTTTTGTTTTTTTTCCGTCTGCAGAATATAATAACTCCCACGACCGAAAGCACGAAAACAAAGAAAAAGATCGGGATCGCAATGACCAAATTAGAGACTACTTTCGAGTGGGACCCACCAAAGGAGCCGTTTTCTCCTCCTCCTCCGTTGGCGGTGGTGTCGTTCTCGTTTTGAAATTCCGGCGGGTAGGCAATCGGCACGTCCTTCCCGATATTCACGTTTCCCGAGAGCTTAACCGTGACAGTCGATGCAAAAGTCGGGATTTTCCCGGATAAATTGTTGTTCGACAGGTCGAGCGTCTGGAGATGAGTCAGCGTCGCGAGGCTCGGAGGTACGGTCCTGAACAGATTGTTATCGTTCAAGAAGAGAGATTTCAAATCGGTCAGATTCGCGTAAGATGCGGAAATCATCCCCGTAAAATTCTTCCTCCCGAGATTCACGATTGTCACGCGACCTTTCTCACACGTAACGAAATTCCAGTCCTGGCATGGGTCATTTCCCTCCCACGAGTCGGCTAGTATTGGCGGGTAGTTCATGGCGTGGGCTGCCTCGAGCAAGGCCGTCACTTGTGGGTCACACGGGCCCGGCGAAGATAAGCAGAAGCTGTTTGTGGTCCCGAGGCTGACCTGGAGACTCGGCAAAAACCTCGGCATTGGGCCTTGGAACTTATTATTCTGCAGGCCCACATTCTTGAGCTTCGGGAGTCTCGTGAGTGAATCCGGGACAATGCCGGTTAATGTGTTGTCTCGTAACTGAAGGTCGGTCAGCTCGGTGCAGGCCGAGAGATCCGGGATTGGGCCGGAAAATCGATTCGACTGGAGCCAGACGGTTTGCAGTTGGGCCATTGACCCGAGGACGATTAGCGGGCCCGAAAATCCTGACATCTGGTTGTTGAGCATTAATGTCTGCATTCCGGATTTTCCGAACGAGGCTGGGAGATGGCCCGTCATGTTGTTGTATGAAAGCCGGAGGGTTTGGAAATTCGGGAGGGAGTCGAATATGTCCGGGATTTGGCCGACGACATTTGCCTTGCTGGCAATGAAGGTGGTGAGGGAAGACGAGTCTTTGAGCGTGTCGGGAATTGTCCAGGCTGGCAGGTTGGTGTTGTTCTGTATGCTGAAGGTTTGGAGGCTCGTGAGGCCCGAGAGGAAGCCCGTGGGAAAAGATTCGAAGTTGTTTTCGTCGAGATATGCTTCTTGGAGGGAGGGTAGGTCGGAGAGGGGTGGGAGTGGGCCCGATAATTTGTTGCGCTGGAGGCTGAGGGTTTTGAGGGCGGAGAGTTGGGTGAGATGGGAGGGTATTGTGCCGGTTAGGGATTTGGATGCGAGGTTGATGGAGGTGACGCGGGCCGAGGAGTCGCAGCTGATGCCCTGCCATTTGCAGAAATTCGGGCCCGTCCAGCCAGGTGGGCTTGGGCTGATGGACTTGGCTAATTGGGCCATGACAGACGCATCGTCGGCGGCAATTAGGTGGACGGAAGTTGAGAATAATGTGAAGAGGAGGATGAGGAGGAGAAGAGAGAGAAACTTGTCTCTCTCTTTATGCATTGTGGTGCTGGCTTCTCTNGAGTTTTTATTTTTATTCATTGTATCGTTTTTTTTTTTTAATATCTTTTTGTTTCGATTTTTATGGAACTTGAAAATTGTTATCATACGTTGGGAAGAAAAGAGTGTCAAAATGGAACCATACAAGGATATGACCACTAAAATCATTATTCGGTTTCATAAGTCTTACATTGAGATTATTCAAGCTAACACTAAATCATTATTCAAGGTATTATGTGAGTGCTTAAAATGTTAAACATTAAACCATCGTCAAATTGTTTGTAATAAAAAATACATTTAAAACCACTACAATTTGTACTCCAATCAAAATCATCTACTCAATTAACTTTTTTTTAAATTTAACTCACTTTATTCAATAAATTCAACCAAAATTGAATTTAATTTTATTTACAATCTCATGTGATTGGATATAAGTAATATATGTTCTGATTGAATTTATTAGTTAAATGAGTTAATTTATTCTTGTTTTGATTGAATTTATTGATTAAAGTGAATTACTTTTTAATAAAATTAATTGAGTGGGGATTGAGTTAAAATTTTACTTTATATTTAAATAATATTTAAAATATATTGATTAAAATTGATGTGATGTAAAAATATGAGAGAAATTATTATAAATAATATGTTATTAAACATTGCGATAAATATTGTATTAAAGTTGATGTGATGTAAAAGTATGAGAACAGTTATTAGAAATAATAGGTAGTTAAACATAGCCATGAATATTGTATTAAAGCTAATGTGATGTGAAGATAATTAATTGGTATTAGTTAATTATATTTATCATATTGAATAGAGTTGGATGGGATAAATTTAAGTTGGATTTTAAGTTTAAAATATAAAAATATTATCCGGTTAGTGAAAATAAATTTTAATTTGTAGCCAATAACGCCCTTAATAACTTTAGGTGTTTTGTATAATTAGGGTGCGAATTAATATATATATATATATATATATATATATTTCAAAGTGGTCAATTTTGAAAAAAAAAATGGTTGAGTGGATGATTGAGTGAGATCTGAGTTCGTATTTAGATAATATTTTAAATGAACTGATTAAAGTTGAAGCGATGCAACAATAAGAGAGATGTAAAAGTATGACATTTGTGATTGAAAATGATAATTAGTTAAAATATGTTAGTGGATTAATAATAAATTTTATTGATGTGGTATGTCAGTATGAATGGTTGATATAATACAATTATATTGATATAAAGTAGGATAGTTAAATTGGATTAAAGTTGAGATGATTTTTTAGTTAACAAGACGTAAAAAAATTATTCAACTTGTCAAAAATCAGTTAATATCGGTATCTAGTTTGACTTGTTAGACTCACTGTCATTCACGAACACAATTTGATTCAGTTTTTTAGAGTTAGGTTTCAATCTGTTCATTTATTTAAATGAATCAAGTTTGAACACAATTTGATTCAATTTTTTAGAGTTAGGTTTCAATTCGTTCATTTATTTAAATGAATCAAGTTTGAACCACGAATCGAACTTGTTTGTCAAGAACGCAGTTATAATTTTTTATTTACTGATATTTATGTATGGTTTATAATCAATATCAGGCTTATATCGAACATGTCAACGTAATTTTTTCAAAATAACTATACAATTCATTATTTATCAAACAATTATTTGCAAACAACCAATACAGTCCGTTATTCAAATCAGATATTACAATCCACTAATACAATAATCATCTGTTATATGCTATCAGCTAATAGCCAAACAAGACCGTAAATAGATTTGATTTATTGGAGAACACCGTATTATTCTAGAAATTTAAGACACATTTCAAGACCTCTTGAGATTTGATACTTATTTAGATTTAGAGATTTAAGATAAATTTTTAAAAATCTTAAGTTTTAAGGTGATATTTTGGATAGCATTTCATACTAGGTTTTTCTTTATGAAATATTAGAAAATCTTAAAAATATCTTATTAAATTTCAATGTCAAATAAGATACACAAATTATTAAAACTTTTAGAAATCTCAAATGAATACATCGGATTTTTTAAAATTCATAAGAAAATTTAAATTAAATATACAAATTGTAAACTATAATAAATTGTTTTAATAAAAACAATATATGAACACTATTTAGTCATTTGGCCCATTATCTACAATTTTGGGAAAAAAATTTTTAACCTCCCAAAGTATGCCATTTTTTGAGTTTGCCATAAAAACTTTTTTTTTTTTTGACAAGTCTCCCAATGTAATCAAAACTGACAATTTGCCTCCTCGATTAAAAATCCTAATATGACACAAAAGAGTTTTTAACTCAATTAATGATAAATTTTAAATTAATCTTTAAAATTGATTTAGGGCTTTTAAAGCCCATGACGAGACGAATAAAATAAGGTATGGTTTGTCGATTTCTGAAAAATGATACCTCTAAAATCGATCCACAAAGATAGCAGAAGCACGTATGTTATAGAAAAAATTTCAATTCAAGTTTTCTGATAATCAAGATATCCGATTTTCGATTGGAATGTGTCATTTGAAAGCTAGTAGGACGAGTTTTCTATCGAAGTAAATCTTATGAAAATTCAACGGTCGGATTTGGGTTAGTAGCCTACAAAAAAACTAACTATTGATCAGTAGTTTTCTAAATCCTTATCAAAATCCGACCGTTGGATTTTCATAAGATTTGCGCGTTATAAAATTTGTCCTACTAGCTTTCAAATGATACCTCTCAATCGAAAATCGAATATCTTGATTATCAGGAAACTTGAATTGAAATTTTTTCTATACACACGCGCTCCTACTATCTTCGTGGATCAATTATAGAGGTATCAATTTTCAGAATTCGATAAACCATATCGCATTTTGTTCGTCTCATCATGGACTTTAAAATCCCTAAATCAATTTTAAGGATTAATATAAAATTTATCATTAATTGAGTTAAAATCTCTTTTATGTCATATTAGGATTTTAATCGATGAAGCAAGTTGTCAATTTCGATTACATTTTGAGGCAAATTTAAGAAAATAGAGATTTTGTATCTAAACATGCTCTTAAAAGTTTTTATGACAAACTGGGAGGTTAAAAAAAAATTTCCATCCAATTTTTCCGGACCTGCTCTGAATACAGTATACAGCTGACCATCGAAGCTAAGCAACAAAACGAATTTTAGGCATTATCGCCATGGAATCCAACGGAGTCAGGGAGACGGCGGCGGCGGATATCCGCCTGGAAATCGCCTCTTTAGAGAAGGCCAAGGCGCAAATCGAGGACCGAATATCAGCTCTGCAAGCTCGGCTCAGTAATCATATGCCGGAGAATGGAAGCGAGGAGGCAGATACCGCCGCTCCGCGCCACACGGCGACGCCTTCCGACGGCCAATTATCGGCAGATATGATATACAGATACAGCCGTCATCTGATACTCCCGTCGTTCGGAGTTGATGCGCAGGCGAATTTGTTGAGGTCTTCGGTGTTGGTTATTGGAGCCGGCGGCTTGGGCGCGCCTGCGCTGCTTTACCTTGCGGCCTGCGGTGTAGGTATGCAGAAATATCTTTCTGCGAATTTTTCAATTTTAGAGCTCTTCCACTGTTGGAGAGCGATTGATTGCTGTTATGATGAAAAAAAATTTCAGGGCGAGTGGGTATTGTCGACCATGATGTTGTGGAGCTTAACAATTTACATAGGCAGGTAATTGGGAAGCATAATATCAGTCTCAGTTGCTTTATGTTTTCTCTCTTTTTTCTTTGGTTTGGTTGAATATTTTAATTACTGCCAATTGCCGAACACGATTAAATGTCAAATAAATGGGAATGAAGCAAGTCCGAGGGAAAGCAATTTGTTAGTTCAGCTGCTGGATGTTGGAAACTGGAAAGAAAGCCATTTGGAAGTTGAAAAATGATGTAAAGATGTAATTTTGAAAATTCCAACTTCCATGCTCTAAAATTTGTAATGTGGTGCATCTAGTAAATCCACGTCAATATTTATAGTGCTGAGATATTTTTTGATTCAAGAAGATAAATGTGGGTGGATGGAAGCATCATAAGGACTAGTGTTGGTAGACAAAAGCTGTTTTGCTCTCATTGCGAGAGTTGATGCAATGGAGATTCTTCTTCCTTTTTTTTTTTNCACCCATGAAGCTTATAGTACAGTCCCTAAGATTCCTGTATCTTTTTTGCGCTTGATGATTGTAGGTTGAGCTATAGTTATGATAGGGCCGAAAAATGTTATTGTCTTGCTATTACCTTTGAGTAAATGATGATCTTGACCAATTCTTGTGATGGTTTTCTAGGTAATCCATACTGAATCATATATTGGAAGATCGAAAGTAGAATCTGCTGCTGCTTCATGTCGCGCGTATGCTTCTTGTTAATTTTCTGTTAAGTTTATTTTTCATTGAATTAAAGTAACGTGGGGGGAGAAAATAGTATATGTGATTATTTTATTTTAAGAGGGACAGTTTCAATGTAGATGTTAACTGTGGCATCCAGTTCATACCGCTTAATTCTTCATAATATTTTATCTTCAGGATTAACTCTACCATCCAAATAGTGGAGCACAAGGAAGCATTTCGTACATCCAATGCCTTGGAGATTATGAGAAAGTATATATATCTTCTCTCTATTTTCCTGTAGTAACTCATGTTTGTGGTTGATATTACTGAATTTCCATTTTTGGAACTATTTATTATTTTTCCAGGTATGATATTGTTGTCGATGCAACCGACAATGTACCTAGTCGTTATATGATCAGTGATTGCTGTGTTGCCTTGGGAAAGGTAAGGAATTGTTTGCTGTATTTTAAAAAATAAAAATTATATCTAGAGGGAACTTACATTGCTCCATTTTGTTTATGTTCAATTGTTCGTGTTAGTTCATCTTCATATAAGTTTGGCTTTTTGCAGCCGAGATGTACTTGTTTGTGAACTTTCTTTCTACTGACCATACATCTTTCCTATATATGCAGCCTCTAATTTCTGGAGCTGCACTCGGACTGGAGGGACAGGTATACTTTACTGCCAATACATTATCACATGGTTATGAATGCCAAATCTATAAGCTAAAGCTAGTTGTAGTGTACTTGAGTGCACTCGCCCTTATTAGCTATTTATTTATCCATCATCTTTTGCTTCTGTAGCTTACTGTTTACAATTATAATGGAGGTCCATGCTATCGATGCCTATTCCCAACTCCGCCACCTTCAACAGCATGTCAGAGATGTGCAGATAGTGGAGTTCTTGGAGTAGGTATATTGAGCATGTATAAGTTTTACTCGTTTCAGAATCTTTTGAAAAATATATATAATCATCATGGCTAAAATCTGGTTAAGCGTTGTGGTATTAAATCATTGTCTTTTCTTTTCTATTCTGTCTAATTATCATCTGTTTTTATTTGTTTTGGAGGTGGAGGGATTTTGTTTGTTCCGATTGCATGCTAAGGAGTCTAGACACAACTTGTTAAAATATATGATATTTTTTTCAATTTTATAATGTCATATATGCTCTTAGAGTACCCACTGTCTATATGCTGAAATCCTTCCCTCTAACATGCGAAACAAGCAACAAAAGGCAACTGCTCATTTTCACTTTATATACTTCAGTGTTTTCCAGGATTTGAAATACTGTTTCATTTTGTCTTCGTGTTTTTCCCTTTTTGTATTTAAAATACAGTTCCTGGCATTATCGGGTGTCTCCAGGCCCTTGAAGCTATAAAAGTTGCAAGTGGAGTTGGAGAGACACTTTCAGGAAGAATGCTTCTATTGGATGCACTTTCTGCTAGAATTCGTGTTGTAAGTTTATGCCCTTGTTCCTTAAGTAATTCCATTTGCCAACTCTATTTTGATAAGGACACGTCAATTGGTATATTGAGAATGTCGAACAAAAAGTTTGAATTTAACTTATCAGGGATGCTTCTTTCTCACTTGACTTATTACAAGCTTCACACTTCGAGTCATTAGGAGCTCGTAATTGTCATCACTTCCGGTTTAATCTATGCCAGTATAAACCATTGATTATTTCCTGATTTAGTTTTTCTTTTTAACTTGTTGTAGGTCAAAATTAGAGGGAGATCATTACATTGTGAAGCATGTGGAGAAAATGGGACAATGAACGAACAGCACTTTCAGACTTTCGACTATGAAAAATTCACTCAATCCCCGCTATCCACGGTGCGCATATCATCTCGGTTATTTTATATTCGACTCAATCTTCTCCTCTACCTACCATAGAATGCGATTCGTAATTAGAAAAATTATGATTGGGTAAAATTTATCGATTTTTCATAATTCTGTACGCTTAATTGGCAGTCTCCACTGAAATTAAACCTGCTTTCATCGGAGGATAGAATAACCTGCAAGGAATACAAAGAAAGACACTCGAAAGGCGAGGCACATGTTTTGGTCGACGTTCGACCTTGTCATCACTACAAAATCACCTCCCTAACAAATTCACTGAACATACCTTTAGCAAATCTGAAAGAGAGGATAACCGAAATATCGGCAGCTTTGGCAAAGGAGGAAGAGAAAAACAAGAATGGTGATAGCAATCGAGAAGAAGCTTCTGTGTACGTGATTTGCAGAAGGGGAAATGACTCACAAAAGGCAGTTGAGTTACTTCGTGAGATGGGTTTTGCTTTAGCTAAGGATATTGTTGGAGGGCTCGAATCGTGGGCCCATGATGTGGACCCACAATTCCCGATATATTAGTGATAGTTTTAAGGACGAGCAATTCTATGTTCTTCATCTCTCGAAAATGTCGTGGAAGGTTGAAATGTGAGTACAAAAACATAAATTTATTAGTTGTGATGGTGCAGAAAGAATTGAGAGGACAAATGATAGATGAAGATGAGAGAAGTGAAGAAAAAGTAGACAAAAGTAGTGGTACTTTTTTGTCCTATCAAAATTGATAAGTTTTGCTTGAATTGCAGTTGAAATAAAATTTGTGATTTGTTACACAATTTTGCCTAATAATAATAACTTTTATAATGATAATAAAACAACTTCTTATACCAACTTCTGAACAAACAAAACAACTTAAAGTACTGCCAATTTCAGAACTTTCGAAATATTGTTTTTTCATGTCAGGACGTAATATATGTACAAGCTCTATAGCAGACACTAATATACAATTCAAAAGTAACTATGTAATCGCCTGTAGTTGCTCGTTTATAACTAAAATGCTCGGCCCATCTGAAAACAACCCATTTGGTTGTCTCGTAACTTTTCGCCTTTCGGAGGCACACAGTTCTTAAAAAAAAAAAAAAAAAAAAAAAAATGAGNAAAAAAAAAAAAAAAAAAAAAAACAAAAACTGTGTCTTTGCCAAACGTCAATCCATCTTATAAGCCCAACCGTGCTCATCAAGATACGCTCTTACAGCTTCTTTTAAGGCCAAATTTGGTACAAGCTGAGGTGGATATAAGGTTTCGCGAGTGATTGGGTCGAATTTACCCACCTAGATAAGAAGTTTCAGATTTTGAAGTCAAAACCGAGTGTTTTAGAAAAATAATATAAACGAACAAATGCTTTTCACGAGCTTACCTTCTGCAAGTGCTCTAGGATCACAGCTCTTTCGTATGTAACCCCACAAGGAGTAATTACAGGGTCACGAAAAATGTCTAAGGTGATCTTGCAGCACAGATAATCCGGCACCTGAAATGATTAACGTAAAAAAGAAACAAAGAAAGAAATGCAAGAGAGAAATCGAGTAAGGAAATTACAAGATTATCGAGTGAAATTTACAGAGGTTGTAGAGAGAGAGAGAGAGAGAGAGAGAGAGAGAAATGTTAATGGGATGAATCTAATTTAAAAGAAAAAAAAAAAGTAAAAACAAGATCAACTGATTTGTTGTAATTAAGCTACACCTAATTTCACTTGTTTTGAAATTTAAACAATAAACCTTAATCATACTTAGCACCAAAGCTGAGGCTCACCTCAGTTGGAGAGTCATTGTCAGCAGCTTTGTTAAAAACTCGGTCTAAAGCTTCCAACCGATTTTGATTAGACTTGCGAGTATTTTCATCTACTAAACCTTCAGTTTGAGAACCATTAAGGGCATATTTCTCCTTCAGAGCTTCTTCACACCAAACTCTGTGATAATACATGGTAAGCAATCCAATTCATGAAAAGTAAACTAATAAAAAATAAAAAATACCATGTAATACTCAATAAAGATAACACACACGTACAAAACAAAAATTATAAAGAAATACAAAGCACGAAAAAAAAAAGGTTACTTTAAGTTTTGAAGTTCGCTAGAACGCTTAGTGGACTCATGTTCCCATTCCAAGTACTTGGCTCGTGCAAGCTCTTGCCATATCTCTTCTACCATATACCCCTTTGGATTTGCACCCCTCCCAAGGTCCAATGCCTAGGACAGTTAAATTACAACTAAAACAACTAAGACCATCTTCAATAAATGCCAGAGTTATTTTTTTTCATTTTTTTTAACAATGAGTTAAGGACACCACTTTTACACATATCAATATCACATACTGTTAATACATATACTCCAGAAAAAACACCACAAGTAGAAAGCATGGAAGTAGGAACTGTTCGTGAGTAGTTCACAGAATATTACAACTTTAATTAACACTAGCAGGCTCCAGATAGATATTTTAGTGTATCCATAGATCAATATATCTGAATAATAAAGTTCTCGCATATATATTACAACTTTAATTAACCTGGAAGTAATATTCAGGAAATGAAAACTTCGTACTTTTTCCAATTCTTTGACACCTTCTGTGAATTCTTTCTTTTGTAGAAGTGCGAGACCAAGCATATAGTGGGCCTGCAAATGTGAAGCACTTTGAGTTTAGAGTTACTAGTCGTTAATTATTCACTATTTTCTAATTTGTCAGCAAGTAAGTTGAAGAGGTCTGGTTCAGATTCTCAAATGGATCTAATCCGAGCCAGGATGTAAAGGTGGCTGAATTAATCTAGTTCACTCATAAAGAGTAAATATTGGATTGACTAAACCTAAAATGGGTCTTATTGCTAAAATTCCTAACCTCAATCAATTCTAATAAAACACTAGAAAGTACAAGGAAAATTCAACTAAACTGGGATCAAGTGTGGGAAAACAATTATACATATGTAAAATATATATATCTAGCATAGCTAACTAAACTAGGATTATTTGCAAGTTGCAACCAAGCTAATAACTAATCGTGTAACCAATGTACAGGACCAAGCAAAAGAGACTGCCTACTACACGGGGATCTGCTTAGTATCTTTAAAGAAATATCTGTGTGAGTGTACATACATTCTTTCAAATGACTTTGATGATACAAATGACTGAAAACAGCCAATATGACAATTATATATTAACAAAACAACAGTGCAAATTTATTATCTATCCGTAGATAAGCTTGCTTACCAAAAGAAAAATGCAAGACCACTCATAACGGCATATCTTCCATTAGAGAAAAAGAAATCATTGATTACTACAGCTTCCTTCATCTTACTGTTAGTTTAAATCATTAAATTAAAGGCCATTACAATTTATACGTCACTTTGAGTTCCAAAATGGTAGCAAATCAATAATCATCAGCATTTTTATGCCTCAATTCCTACGCAAACTTCCCTCTACATTTACAACAGTATTTACAGAGTATCTGAATCAGATATGACCAACGTGTTTGAAAAGTTAACTCACATAGAGAATTAAATATTCGTCTTCTGAAAGAGTTAAGCTACAGGAACCTCATCCATTAGTTATTGCTCTTAAACAGAGAGATGGCAACATTAAGGAATATTTTAGTTATTACTCTTCTCATCCAGAAAGCAAAAACCAATATTTATTGCATTATGCGATATTTAGCACTGTAAATGAAGTGTTTCAAGTTTACAATACCTCAGTTTCCCCAAATCTTACAGATAAGAAATTCCCAGGTCAGTAATAATACCGGAAATAAATTTCAAGTATATTTATGTCATGACAGTTTATTATGACGTCATTTAATCCTAAAGGCCGAGGGTACTCCACCAGATATCTAAAAATTGAGGTCGACATCACAATTTATACATCATTCCGATTTCAAATGCAATGATTTATACTCAACTTACAGTAATTACAATTTGCACAATTTCACTATGCAATGATTATAGTACTTTATATCCTCTGCCTGTCAATGTCAAATCAGACAACAGACTGATACAAACTCGCATTTACACAGATATGCCACACACGAAAAGGAATCCTTTACTCACAGGTAACACGAGGCATATGCCCCCAAGTGTTGAAGAGGATATATTCCCCTTCCAGAAGCATCTCATAGAAGATTAGCAGAATGTAGTATACAATAACATTATCATTCACACCAATCCTTCTTGACTTCATCCTCTACAGTCTATACACCATCTTATCCCACTCATTCCACGCAGAGAGCCCATATTCTCAAACTCCCAAACTGAATCTCCCAACTGTGACATATGTAGTCCTCAAATGTATAGAAATCGTAGTACATATATATGATATAAATGGAAACTAGATCAAAGAATCCTAGTTAACCATAACTATCTGTATTCCCACATGTTTGGCACATTTTTCTAGCACACCCGAATCGTGCTTCACTCTTTTGTACAAATATCGAGATAAATTGAGAAGGGAATCACACAAAACCCCAAGAAAAACAATGCAATAGAAAACAGAAACTATGAAACTAATAAAACAGAAACTATGAAACTAAGTACAGCAAAAATTTAGTTAGGATGACATTCAAAGATCAAAAGACTGCACCTTTACCGAATGGTGATCAAGCTGAATCGCCCTCCTGCAATCCTCCTCTACTCTTGCCCATTCACTATTAACCAAAACCACATAAAACCCAAAAAAAAAAAAGGCAAATCTCTCAAACAAACAAATTAAAACCAAAAGTTCTCACAAAAAACTCAACAATCAAGACCATCACAGCAAGTGTACTGTGTAAGTGATCATATACATACTTCCGTTTACGATGGCACAGAGCCCGATTCGTCCAATATATCGGGACATTAGGGCACAGCGCAATAGCCTAAAAGTGAAGGAGAGAAAAAAAGGAACAAACGAAAAAAAATAAAAATCAATCTTTTTAGCAAAGAGTTACGATAGGGTACCATCATACACCATCGCCGGCCAAGGACAAGAATCTTACCTCGGTGTAAGCATCAATGGCGGCCCCAAATCGATCCTTCTTGAAGTACGCGTTGCCTTCTTGCCTGAGCTGCTCGGCCTGCATCGCCGCCGCGGACGCCGCTGCCATCGGCGCCATTTTCCTCTTCTCTCCCCTACCTATCTTCGCTCCAACCCTCTCCCCTCTTTGAATCTATAGAATCTTCACACACTTGAGCTGTATATGCAAATAAACCTCAAATGAAACACGAACTCGAATACTTACAGATATATATACAACTGTACGTTAGGAAAAGTCATGGATTGAGTGTAAACTTGGAGGGATTTTGGAAATCGATGGAAAAAGGAAAAAAAAAATGTGAAAATGAAATGAAATCTTTCGACGACATTATATCATTTATCACCTATTATTGTATTATTTTTATGCGGTATGGTTAACATTAGCCAAGTCATATATTAACAAAAAATCATATTTATATAAATATTAAACGTCATATTTTATATTAGTCATTTTTTAGGTATGATAAATTTAATAAAATATATATAAAAAAAAAAAAGCATGTTGTTTAATGGTTAGAACGGCCAAATATGGTTATATTTTAATTAATCCAGTAGAGTTTTTAGTAATTTAACTAAATTTGGTTTTGTTTTTAATTATATTAAATTGCTTATATTGGCTTTGAGAATATTTCAACCTTTAGAAATACGGTATATCTAATTTAATATGTAATGTGGTTTGATTTCTGTCCAAAAATATATGGAATGATTAGTTTTTTATCATAATAAGATTCTGGCTTAGATTATGTGGATATTATTTTTTTATTTTTATCTGTTTAGCTGAAATTATTGCATTGAAACTAAAATTAAAACAAAAAAAAAATAAAAAAATAAAAATTGCTATTCATTTCATATCACTTTTGTACAAATCTCACAACATAATAAAAAAATAGTTGTTATATTTTTTTTTTAAAAAAAAATCTTTCACTGTATTCTAACTATTAATTTATAAATTATTATTTTATTATTTTTATATCACATCAACTTTAATTATTATATTTTTATTAATTTACATCTATAATCGTTAGTTTATTTTTTATTTACTTAATCATATGAGATGATTTTTCTTTAAAAAAAAAAAGTCTTATTCAAGTGACCCCCAAAGAGATAGGATATAAAATACTTTTAGTTTCGTCTAGCTATAATTTTTTCCACATCCACAATGTTTTGGTTTCAATTAAAAAAATTTGTATGTCATCTAGGAAATAGATTAAGTCTAGAAAAATATATTCTCCAAATTATGCAAGTGCAAGTGGACTGAAACCAAAAAAGACTCGGTCTATCCTTAAATCTATTTTAGACCCAAGTAGAGACTTAGTCTTCTTGCATTGGAGTAAATTTTGTTAATTTTATATAATTTTATTCATGTCATCTAAGACTTATTAGAGTTTATTTCTATGACACATAGGCAAAACTAAACCCAATACATTGTAGATGCTCCAAAGAGTTGATACAATTCTTCTTCCTTTTTTTTAACCACTATTCATTAATCCCACTTTTTTCTCCTCAATATATTAATACAAAAAATAATAAAAATCAATTATTATTATACATTTTTCAATAAAATTCACTACTTAACAACTTATATAATTTTAAACTTCCAATCATTATTATTCATTATTTTACTTATTTACTATCATTCATCATATTAACTTAATAGTTACATCTTATCTCATATTTATTCACAGTTACAAACATATTTTATTCTTTCACAATAATATATTTTTTACTCTTTAACTCAGTATTTACATTCAAACAATTTTCTTTTTTTCAGAAATAATTTATATCCAATCATTTTGCGGACTTTTTCAATAAACCATTAAAGTACCAATATTATAATTTAAATTAAGTGATATACAACTCCATCAAGGGTTATTATTTACAAAAACAAAATGTCTCATCTTTTGTGACTTTTTGGATGAAAACCCAATACTCTAAATTTGGTTACTGTTGGGTACAACTTTATACTTGATGCAGTTTGATATTTGTGGATAATAAAATTCATTAACACTGTATATATTCTAAACGTGCAGCATTTGCCATAATCAACCAAGAAAAGAAAGTTGTATGGTCCTTCCTACTAAGAGTTCTCTTTTAGTTCAGTTAATACACACTCAAACCTAAAAGGTTGTCAACACCATTGAAATCTTTGTAGTATTTTGTTTCATACAAATCTAACAACTAGCCAACTAAATTTTTCCAACAGATATACTTACTTTCAAACAACCTTTTCAACATTTTCAACAAATATACATACTTTCAAACTTACCAAAGTTTTTCAACATTTTCAACATATATACATACTCGATAATTCTATAGAGTCATTCATAACTTTATGGACTGACATATGTCCAATATGTATTTAATGCAACACTTGTCAATACACTATTTGTGAATAACTATGGATGACTCCGTAAGTCGAGCCATCCGATGACTCCATAACAAAACTGTATGCATACTTTCAAATTCAAACAACTTTTCAACAGATATACATACTTTCAAGTGGAGATACGTCATACTCTAAAAGGCAACATAAACAAAAATATGGCAATTGATAAGTATACATATGCATTTTGTTAACATAAAGTATGACACAAGTGAACCCGCCTAACAATTACACTGCCTCACACGATAATCTGTGTTCATCATTTGACAGTGCATAATAATAAATCATGTGGATCTCTTATCAAAAATTCAAGATTAGCAGTTTCATTTAAACCTACTGTGTGATGCTGCTTGTCAACACCATTGAGATCCTTGTAGTATTCTGTTTCAGTAAATTCCTCTGCAGCTTTGCCTCCACTGTACACCACCTTCTGCAAATAGAAGACAAAAATTGCCAGCATCACCAAATTTTTCGAAAAA
>BKCP01013292.1:133552-153113 GCA_008636005.1 Striga asiatica | reverse complement strand
GAAAAAAAAAAAACAAAACAAAAAAAAGAAATAAATACTTAGTTAAAGGGGCGTGACTTGAAGCTTAAGAGTGATTGAAAAGATACATCATTAGGGTAGATGGGCTTGAAAAAGTGTAGATTAGTTATAGATTGAAAGAAGATTAAGACTCATATAATTGTTATTATAAGATAGTGATGAATTTATCTTTATTCACTAAACACATCACTGAGTTCTCTGCATATGCATGCATACATTGAAAACAACACTATCCCAAACAACTTGTTCTATTAGCCATGCTAATAATACGCATCGTTTGTTGACATATATAGGTTGTGTTCGGTAAACCTAGTTAATAAGCTATCTTAGTTTTTAAGTGAATTCCAAGCTTATAGCTGATAACTTATGATCTATGACTGAAAAACTAGCTCATATAATAAAAGTATTTCGTAAAATTGGCTACTTCAAAAAATTCAGGGTGCTTATTTGAAAAGGTATTCAAGAAAGCTTATGAAATAAACTCGAGTTTTTAAAAAGAAACTCCTCCAGTCAAACCAAACTTATTAAATACATAAAGATTATAAGCTAACCAACTAATCTAGCTTATATATGCTTACCAAACACAACCATACATGCATATAGCAATTAAGTTTGTATAAGCTTTTGGCCACTACTCAACCGAAGCAATCCACACGCAAGCAACTCGAAAAGAGACCTCTTTGCTGATGAAAAACGAAAAGGACGAAGGGCTTGCATTATACGAATAATAAGTCTTTATCCATTGGTTTTTCGTACTAGAAATGAGATTATTCATTCTACTTAAATTTTGTCAGCCATGTTTTGTTCATATGAAAACCCAAAACTTCATCACCTAGGACAATCACTGTTTTACCAAACTCAACGCTCAAAAGTTGAATGAATGATTAACATCTCGACGATCTTTAACTTAATGCATGCACATACAGAAAACATGTGGACTGCATTCGCTCATTATACTCATCCCATCTTCACAATAAAGTGTGGGTGATATGACGATGAAATCATAAAATGAGAATTCTAAACACCTTGTCACCTATGGCACTTGTAATTATCCTTAATCGTCAAGACAAGCTCCACTAAAAGCTCGAAATTCACTTATACACAATCAACTAATTCATAAGCCATAAGTTAGTTGTTCAGCTAGGTTTCCCAAAGCATAGCCTAATAAGACATTTGCAGTAGTTTTTTTTTTTTTTTTCTCTCTTTTCTTTTCTTTTCTTTTCTTTTCTTTTCTTTTCCTGGACTCAGCATATTTGAGACTTTAAACTTGCATATCACGAGCACAAATGACCACACAAAATTCTTCTTCGTCCTAGCAGTATTTGTTTCTGTACCACTAAGAATTGACAACTGAACTTGAAACTTTCATACATCAGGAGCAGGAGGAGCACATATGACCAAACGTGCCGAAACAAACAACACTCTACGATGGCCATAATGTTACCTTAGCATCCAAAAATTCGAAAACCGCAAACTCAAATGTAAATATAGAACTACGTTGGTGAAACCAGTCATTCACCTATAGCATCCGAAAATTCGAAAACCGCAAATTCAAATGTAAATATAGAAGAACTACGTTGGTGAAACCAGACATGCACCTACAGCATCCGAAAATTCGAAAAACGCAAATTCAAATGTAAATATAGAACTACATTGGTGAAACCAGACATTCACCGATTTAGTATACATAAAATAGTCTCAGGATTTAGGAAGAAAAACAGAGAAGCAGAGAAACAAACAAATATTTCGAGCCTAATCGAAAGGTGTGCATCGTCAAACAAAAACTGAACCACACAAGTAACCCAAAATCCAGAGTACCAATTCGGCTATTCCTCTAAGTGGCCTCACAGTAAGGTAAGGCTAATGTTTTGAGTATCGAGCAAATGAAAAACTTCCCTATAATGGTCAACTTGCAACTATGGGCCAATCGACTAAAAATAAACAACTCTTGCTACAGAAAAACCACACTAAATTTGGATTCCAGTTTTGAGCCCAGACCTTGACGTTACTGCTTTTCCCGAGCACTCAGAGCCGTCTCCAGAAATTTGGAGGCCCCAGGCAAATTTTACGTTTTCGAATTTTTCGATTTGAACTTGCGTGGTAAGGCTATTTGTAGATAGAATCATACAAGAAAAAAATCTAATTAAACAAGGTTATTAAATAAATAAATAATTGTAAAAAAAGCGATTTTCTTGTTTTTCTAGACTTTGAAAAAATTACCTTTAATAAGTTATAAATTGCATTCAAGCAGTCACGAAGACAACAAGGAGGAGAAAATAAATATCATATTACAACAAAGAATATTTATATTCTCACACAACTTGTTCTGACCGAACATAATAAGAAAACAAATAAAATATTTAGGGCCTCAAATTCTTACACAAAATATATATTTTGCTATTGGCTCTTTCATTAATTAGCCTCTTGATGTGTGTAATGAGTCAAGTTCATATTTAGTCATTAGCCCCTTTATTTCTGTAAATAAACAAAATCAAACACAAATATATAAAACATTAAAACAAAAATTAAGGCCCCTAAAAATTAGAGGCCCTAGGCATGGGCCTATGGTGCCTCCCCTCTGGAGCCGGCCATGTCCGAGGCCAGTCATTTCATGGAATGAAAAGTATGAAAAATCTGACCTTTGGTAATTGGTACTCTCAATCTTCTGTATTCCACTTCAATGCCTAACTTGAGAGAATTAATAAACAGCAGAAATTATAACCATCTAAGGAGCTCTGATCCCATGGAATTTGTTACGGAATACAAACCAAACAATAAGTGCAACACATTATTTTTTAATTCTGCAACAGGTTTTCATTTTTCTTGTTGATCCCACAAGTCAAACCAATTCCATTGATGACATTCCAAGACTCAGAAGCTCGAATATAAGGAATAACAGAACCACTAGTTGACCAAGTGACTTAAGATAAATACAAACTCCATAACTAGTACTTACGGCAGCTGAAACACCAAAACACCAAACCACTCTTTGCTCCAATTCTATTATCTACAACTTCTCATAACAAACATCACAGAGAATGTACAAGAATATAATCTCAAACCAATAACATTGGCAAGTCAGGCTAGGGGGAATAAAACAAATAATAATAGCTTCCATGTCAATCAAAAAATAATATCGCATTTTGTTGAATATACAAAAAACCCTGCCCATCTGTTTTTAATCCATACCCAAAGATGGTGTGAAAAGGTCTCATCTTCAAATCTCACTGAGAAGAGTACATAGTAAGAAACAATAATCTTGTTGAATGTATGAAACCAATTGCCATACATATCTAATTCTAATGCATACACACAGATTATGTGAAAATGTCTCGTCTTCAAATCCCATTGAGAAGGTAATAATTCAAGAAACAACAATTAAATCTAGCACCCCACGAGTTCCATCATCATGGCAAATTATCCTCAGTCTCATTCCAAATTATTCAAATGCATAAACGAAAATAAAAAAAGCCTTACAACAGCCAAGTCACGATCAAATTATGGGAAAATAAAGGAGGAAAACCTCACGGAGTATCCCATGGCTTCGGCTCAGGGACCGCGACCACCATACCCTGCAATTCCTGCGACAGAACAACCTGGCACCCGAGCCTCGCGTGCTTGTTCATCTCCCGATTCCTAGAATTCTTCCTCAGCACGTACTGCTCGTCGTACGAAGGCGGAGGCAGCTTGTCCAGCCACTCCTGGGCGATGTGGACCTCACACTCGGCCGAGCAGGCGTCGATCTCCTCGAGCCTGTGCGAGGCAGGATCTATCAGGCCCTTGTTGGTCAGCGCCTTCAGAAGGGTTTGGCCCGAGAGCCCCACCACCTCCTTCCGGTTGCCGTCCGGGTCGATCGCCAGCAGCTTCACGATTCGATCGGCGACCTTCGCCGACCGGGACGACGGCGCGACGGAGGCGCAGTAGCGGGCGACCACGGCGCGCGAGGAGAGGGAGAGCGAGGGTGTTTTGGTAATTTGGGAGGCGAGCTTCTGGAGCGTGAAGATCCCCATTTTTGCTTTCGAGGGTTTGGAGTGGAGCTTTTCAGATCAGATGTAAATTGCTCCACTGGTTTTGATGCTGTACTTCAATTTTCGGAATATGTCATGAGAACCCCAAACTATGAGAGAGATTCTGTTTTAGCCCCAAAAATTATATTATTTACAAAATGCCCGTGGAATGACACGTACAATTATTACAAGGTAAAAATATTCAGTATGGACTATGGACTAACTCCTTTAGTTAACGAGCTAGTTACAACAACAACAACAACATACTCAGTATATTCCCAACAGGTTGGGGTCTGGGGGGTCAGTTGTACGCGCACCTTACCCTTGTAATTATACAAAGAGGCTGTTTCCGTAGCGACCCAAAGTGCATTACGCCGTTTGATATATATATTTTTTTTTAGAAACTTCACTAATAGAAGAAGCACTAGAATTTAATTGAGCCATTTTGATCTAGTCCATTATTAGCACTATGTCAGGAGAATTGTCAACAAGGACTCTTCCAGCTCTACTTGCAATGGACAAAGTTAACGAGCTCAGTTAAAANCTCAGTTTTAAAATATGATATTTATTATGTGATTCATCCTAGCTTGACTCGAGTTCGACTTGGTAATATTTGAATTCAGTTCATTAATATGATAGACAGCTAAGATTGAGATCATTTATCAACTTATTTAGTTAACTAAGTCACGTTCGACTCGATAAAGGTTTGAGAAGAAGATTATATAACACAAGTTTTAGCTTGACTTGACTTATTTACAAATTACATACTGAAATTTTTTAAAAATTATGTTTTTTAATCACAATCTATTCATGAGCTACAACTGATAAAAGGAGATCAAAAATAATGTGCTAATAAAAGTACATGAGCTAACACACGAACAAAATTATCAATGAGTATCTCATAATAAATTAATGTGTTTAGTTATACGGTTTTAGTTGAAATTGACAAGTTATAACTCATATATGATGAATTTCTATTCAATAGAAATTCATCATTCGTGTTATCCTGCACTGTGTCAAAATACTTCAGAAGTGAATGTGAATGAACAAATTATACCATAGAAAGGGTAAAATTCAGTTCATTGTCAAATTAAAAAAAGGGCCCGAGATAGTTCGGGCCGCCAAGACTTTAAGCCCATTGTGACTTCAATACTCAATACTCTCGCACACGCAAAATTCCTTATCCCAACTCTATAGCCAACTATTTAGGTATTATTTGAGTCGAGCTGAGTTGAGTAGCTTATGTTTGAGTTTGGTGCTTGTTTAATAAACGAGCCAATTCGATTTGGCTTGACTCGACTCAAGTTCAACTAGATTAAGCTTTTAAAATTTATCACAGTTCTTTCAATAAATATAAAACTTTAAACGAGTTATCAGCGAATAAGTTGTGCTTCATTATTTTATTTAAAACCCATAAAAAATTAGAACCAAAAAAAAAAAAGAATATGAATAAAATGAGTTGTAGCGAACATGTCTAACTTTGTTTGTTTATTAAACAAGCTCGAGTAGCTATTCAAGTCAGCTCGTCAAGCTCAGTTTGTTAAGTAAAAAAATAATCAAGTTAACATTTTAACGAGTCAATTTAATGGTGTTCGCAAACATCTATGTGTGAATAACAGCTCCATCGATAAAATGTCTTTACGTGCATTTGTCAATTTGTCAATTATAAATAAATTATATAAATAGCAAAAAACTCAATAAAGCCGACGAAATTTTCAATCTCACTAATAACCTTTGAAATAAATAAATTTCCCCAGCCTTCGTTTTTTTCGTTGGTGAAAACTAAAAACATCATCAGAGCTTTGAGTCTCTTTTTGTATATGTGGCATATAATTGGATTTGAGTCTTAAATGATGTGGACAAACTCAAGTAAAAAACTTCAATAACTTTGCAATGCAAAAATAAAAATACTAGGTCTAGCATATATATCAACCAATAAAAATGATCTAATATGTTTTTTTATTAAAAGAAAAATTAAAGTAAGAAAAATTGATTAGTGTTTGGGTTTGTACTTGGGTCCAAAATAGACCCAAGTGTGAACTTAGTCTCTTTTTTTTATTGCCACATAAACTAGACCATGTCCACTTTTAATTGCATTCAGAAGTATTTTTTTATAGATTAAGTCTATTTCTTACATGGCATGTGATATTGTCAAGAGACCAAAGCTGGATGCNATAACAGGCTGCCCACTGTTCCCGCATCTTTTTTCTCAGCCTTCAACGAAAAAAAATTCCCCAAATTTAAACCAATTTTTTTCATCATTCAAATCCCAATAATCTCATTTTCCCTGCGCAGATTTCATCAAATCACTCCATTTTTATGCAAATTAATCACCGATTATCGATTAATCAAATATCTCCCAAAATTATTGGGTTAAAACTTGAATCGACGATCAAAATCAGATCCAAACAAGATCTCGCTGACCAATTAGGGTTCCACATGAAGAAATGGGCACGCCGGAGCTCCGCCGGATCTTCTCCATGCTCGATCGGAACGGCGACGGCAAGATCAGCCGGGAGGAGCTCGGAGAGTCGCTGGAGAATCTCGGGATCCGCGTCCCGGAGGAGGAGTTGCGTGCGATGATCGGGAAGGTGGACGCCGACGGGGACGGCCAGGTGAACGCCGAGGAGTTCGGCGCCCTGTACGCGGCGGTGATGGCCGACGGCGGCGGAGACGAGGGGGACGGCGGGGAAGACGACGTGCGGGAGGCGTTCAGAGTGTTCGACCAGGACGGAGACGGGTTCATCACGGCGGAGGAGCTGAGGTCTGTTCTGGCATCGCTAGGGCTGAAGCAGGGGAGGACTCCGGAGGACTGCCGGAGGATGATCGTCAGAGTAGACCTAGACGGCGACGGTAGGGTCAACTTCGACGAGTTTCGGCAGATGATGAAGTGCGGCGGGTTCGCGGCGCTGGGATGACGTGGGTACGGCGGGTCATGTTTTTTTTAATTTTTTTTTTGGAATTTCTGTTTTGATGTGCAAAGTCCAATTGTCAATTGGTTGGTGTAATTAATTGATTTTGATTCTTGCTTCCATTTTTAATTGATTTTGTACAAATTGTGAAGATAAACGTGTATCACATACGATGTGAATAAAATAAATATATACTTATATTATTAAATGTCATATTTTTATTTATATTGTTGTGTGAATCAACTATTCAACACTTGGAAAACGCAAATACTTAGGTGTGCCAGGGCATGTGTGAAATGCACTCTCTCTTAAAATCGCGTGAGGTAAGGTAATAAGGTATGCAAGTTTTTTTTTTGTTTAAAAAAGACAAGTGTACAATATATATTGGATAATAAATTTTACATATCATATTATATAAATGAAATTATTATTCACATTTTATATTAAAAAATAAAAATAAAAATACCAAAATTCATAATTTTTCAATCTCTACAAATAGAGAGCACATTTGATAAGTTTTGGAACACAATTAATTTATCATTTTTTATAATTAAATTATCTTTTTGAAAGGTGATGACACAAATATATAATAAGATGAACATGTTACATACTAAGATGCGCATGTTATATAGTAAAATGAACATGTTATAGAATAAGATGAAAATGTTATAATTTTACAGATGGAATTTAGATGAACATTTTATACAATAAGATGAACATGTTACATAATAAGATGAACATGTTACATATTTACACAATAAGATGAACATATGAACATGTTATATAGTAAGATGAACACATGAACATTAGAACACAATTAATTTATCATTTTTTACAATTAATTTATCTTATTGGAAGATTATGACGCAAATATATAATTAAATAAATATGTTACATAGTAAGATTAACATGTTATAGAGTAAGATGAACATGTCATAGAATAAGATGAAAATGTTACATTTTTCAGAGATGAAATTTAGATGAACATGTTACATAATAAAATGAACATGTTATAGAATAAGATGAACATGTTTAGATTCCATATCTACATCACGGGCTCTCACATTATTTTCTCCAATTTCCACTTCATATATAAAATTCTGGTCAATTTCTTGCTCGACTTTCACTCGTTTAATGCAAGCATCTCCGCCCTGAAATAATAAACCATAATCTACAGATAAGAACTCAAATTTATGCAATAGTCATACTATAGGGAATGAAAGTGA
The DNA here is from genome assembly GCA_008636005.1 of Striga asiatica. NCBI lineage: Eukaryota > Viridiplantae > Streptophyta > Magnoliopsida > Lamiales > Orobanchaceae > Striga > Striga asiatica. The sequence goes on along the minus strand of BKCP01013292.1, from coordinate 144,950 downwards.
AAAACTAGTAGAATGTAAAAGAAATTCCATAAATTAGTCTTTCGATCGAATATCCTCCACCTTCACAAACTAAAATCCTCTCTAATAAGATGAAAATGTTACATTTTTCACATATGAAATTTAGATGAACATGTTATAAAATAAGATGAACATGTTACATAATAAAATGAACATGTTATAGGATAAGATGAACATGTTACATAATAAAATGAACATGTTATAGAATAAGATGAACATGTTACATAATAAAATAAACATGTTATAGAATAAGATGAACATGTTTAGATTCCATATCTACATCACGGGCTCTCACATTATTTTCTCCAATTTCCACTTCATACACAAAATTCTGGTCAATTTCTTGCTCGACTTTCACTCGTTTAATGCAAGCACCCCGCCCTGAAATAATAAACCATAATCTACATATAAGAACTCAACTTTATGCAATAATCATACTATAGGGAATGAAAGTGAAAAACTAGTAGAATGTAAAAGAAATTTCATAAATTAGTCTTTCGATCGAATATCCTCCACCTTCACAAACCTAAATCCTCTCTAATAAGATGAAAATGTTACATTTTCACAGATGAAAATTAGATGAACATGTTATAGAATAAAATAAACATTTTACATAATAAAATGAACATGTTATAGAATAAGATGAACATGTTACATAATAAAATGAACATGTTATAGAATAAAATGAACATGTTACATACACAATAAGGTGAACATGTTACCAAAAAACGAAAATTAGTTGTGTTCAAAAACTTATCAAATGTGGTCTCTATTTATAGATAATGAAAAATTATGAATTTTGGTATTTTTATTTTATTTTTTTAATATAAATAATTAATGATATTTTAATTTATGTAATATGTCTGATTTTTTCATTAAAAAAGAAAATTGGGAGAGTGCACTACACCTTCTAAATTTTCTAGCTTTTTGAGAGTGAGGGGCGCGTGTAATACTGCCCTGGCACACCTAGCTAGGGGTGCCAGGGCACGGTAGTGGTACTGCTTGGAAAATGCTATTTGTACAATGGGATTTGTACAATGACTTTGACAATGGCATGTCAATTACAAATTTACCCTTACAATTATAACTTTCTAAGAGCATCTCCAATGTGACTTTTGACATTGCAAAAAATTATCCATATCATCAACTTTTGAAAGTTTATTACTAATTTATTCTCCAATGCATCTTGTCATTAGCTCTTTCATGATGATGTGGATGACATTTAATGTTAACAATGTTGAACTCACTTTCTAATATCTAACACCATGTTAAACATGATGACACATTAATTCACTTTATATTTGGTTTAATTTTTTATTATTCTTGTATTAATGAATTATTATAATTGGTCCACCTACACAAATAAATTCTTATCAAATTGGTGCATTGGAGATACTAGTTTGATTCAAATTTTTAGCCTTCTAACATTATTCTTATGTGGATTAACATTACAATCATCAATTGACATGTGTTAAAAATTATTGCCTTTCAACACCATAGCATTGGAGATGCTCTAACTATATTATCAATGTTTATTGAGTTAGAGCATCTCTAATGCATTCTCTTGAAAGGGTAAAAAGTTATCCACCTAATCTAGATAGAAAGTGTGTGAATAATATATCCTCCAATGCATTATATTATGGGTCCTTTCATGCTTATGTGTAAAAAATTAATGTTAACATTGTCAAGCTTACTTTCTAATTTCTCACATTCTTTCTAACATGATGACTCATCATTTTGATAATTATTTGACACAAATTTTGAGCTTTTCATAAACTTGGAAAAATCACACCCTTACATTTATCCAATAAAACATTTGAGAATTTATTTGAATACAGTATAATTATTTGATGAGTTACAACTAAAATTTAAAAAATTTATCAATAATAATGTCCTTAAAAGTAAAATATTATGTTAATGATATTTGTTTGTTGAGTTATTGCAATTTTAATATTTTGTTGTTTTATTTTGAACTAATTAAAAAAATATTTATTGTGTGGTTATACATATTGTAACTGAGAAATTATTGAATAAATAATAATTTTATAAACTTGATGATATAAATAAAAATTAACTGAATCAACAAAAAATAACATCATGCATATAATTATTGGAATTTGTGGTTTTTTTCTAATATACTCTTTGATTTTATTAATAATTGAATAAATCCACATATACAAATTGTATGGTTGTTGAATGGATGCATTGGAGGCAACAATTCAAATGAAAGTCTTATTCTTTTAACATTCAGTTCATGTAGATTAAACATTAATCTATTGATTGACATGTGTTCAAATTTAATTAATGTTGAAAGTTGAGCATTGGAGATGCTCTTACATAACCGATCCATGCATCTACATGTCAGTAAAATTTTGAAATTAATCATCTTTTTTTTTTCTCTTTTATATTTCTACTACACTTTTAAAACTTTTGAAAAAATACCACATTCAAATAAAACATAAAAACCATTCATAAATCAATCATAAACCAAAAAACCACGTAATGTAGAGACCAATAACAAAAATAAACCTCATATTAATAATTCATATACTAAAAAAAATAGTAGATTAATTCAAAAAATGAACTTCGTAAATATATTAAAAAATAATTTGTAGTAAATAGCATTATTTTTTGACCCGGTCCGGCCCGGAGCCAGAAACCGATCCGGGTAAGCTATTTAGACCGGGCAACAAAGGACCCGGTCAAACCCAGTCAAAATCTAGTAAACCCGGCCTTGACTCGGCCGGGTCAACACGATTGACCAGGTCTATATATATATATATTTTTTTAAAAAAAAAAAAATAAAACCATGTATATATGTTTATAGGGTAAATATTTATCATGAGATACATATTATTAACACTTTAATGTACAAATTTTATACACAAAAGATTTAATTTTGTTACTTTTATGTATATTTATATGACAAAAATACTCTATATATAATTTTAGAAATTTTAGAATTAATTATATGACAAAAAAATTTTAGGACCTAGTGACCCGACGGTTGAACCGGTGACTCGGTGACCCGGTGACCCGAGGACCCCAGATAAATTACCGGGCCGGGTTTAAAAACTATGGTAAATACTATGATTTATTTAGTTATTTCTGTATGTAAAGATTTTCTAAGTAATTATACTCCAAAATTGCACAACTAAAAAGTAAATCCAAAATTATAATCACCAAAATTCACTTACAAACAAATGGATAACTTGTCAAAATTCATAATTATGGAAGTTAGACAGCATATCAACCCTCATTTGGTAATAAAAACAAACTAGTACAACACCCGTGTATTACACGAGTGCTGGTTACAAAAATTATTCTTAAATTTTAAGATTAATGAAAAAGAATTGTTTTAAAATTTCATTACTTTTTTACAAAAAAATATATATTATTACATATTTATAATGACACTTGTTACTTGTACGATTTATATGTATTATATTATAGTAATTTTCTAACTTATATCATATAACTACTTGAAACATAAATATAGTAATTGATAAATAATTTTAATTTTTAATTAATATTAAAAATAATTTTATTATTGTTATAAAGATAAATATAATTTTTTTTATACATACAATATGGATGTTAAATCGAAGCTTATCAAGAGATGATTAATTTGATAGATTATATATGTAAAACTGATAAAAAATACAAAAGTTATTAACTTTTAAAATACATTTACAATTCAATGTTTATAATAAGAAATGATATTAAAATTTAATTAATACATCTAACATGACCATAAATAATCAACATATTTACGGATAGTGCAGACTTAATTATTTTTGGATTGAGAGTAAATTAAAATATATCCAAGTCAAATAATGAAGCATGTAATTTTGTCACATAAGATCTCAAAGCATGCGAGCTTGCCACTTACGCTCAACACGTTTTAAATTAATATATACAAGGGGATACTTCATTTTCTTTCAAAATAATAGTAGAATGGTGATGAAATCAGAGATTTGGTGAATTTAGAACAAAACTATTAAATTATCATCATTTTATAAATTTATCGTGATACTTTGCCTTCAATTATCACGACAAACTGTGTTGTAAATCTCATTGTAAAAAAGCCATTGTACGCATAGCACTGCTCTAAAATAATAGAGATACCACGCAGCTCATGGTATCGAATATTAACTATTGATGATTTATCTAATATAATTCTATAACATTTTCCTTAAATATAATATATTATTTTCTTAATTATTATTATATTTGTTTTGATGTTATCATTATTTTCTCTTTACATCATAATTATTAATTGAAACTAATATCATGTGTCGAACATTAATCTCTTCATGTTAGGTTGTTTAATATCACGTATTTATGATCGAAATAAGAAACTTTGCATTATTTATGATGAAATACCAGCATAACGGATTAAATTATATAATTTCACAAGTTAGTGGGTGGTTCATGAAAGTTTTTGTTTCTTTTATTAATATTAAGTCTATTAATTATAAATTAAGACAATAAAAATAATTAAATTATTATATAGTTCTGCAATGTCAACGTTTTGAATCATTTATGACTAAAATTTTAATATAATTGCATGGGGTTTAAATTTAAAATATGCAACTATTAAAAATGTACTACTACTTAAATGTGTTAGCCTTAGCATATCCGATGCAAAAGTTAAGCAATTGAACTTTAATTCAAATTATCAATATTTCAATTACAAATTCTAAATAAAATATTTTCAGACTAAAATATTTTTCTACAAGGTATACATCACAAGTATCTCATATTTTCGACACAAATATTGTGTGAGACCACCTAATTGTTAGTTGAGTTGATTCATCACACTATTTGAACAAAAACTAATACTTATACAATTGAATGCTATACTCCTATTTATATTATTTTTAAAAATATGTCAGTTTTCAATAAAATTATGCACATTTGTAAAAAGAATATATGATCCCATGTTAACAACTTAACAAGAGCTTTTTTTATCAATTGATATATCTATATAGTGTTAGAAATTTGGTATGAAATACACGGAAATCCTACGAACTGATATGTATATTTCAGTTCTTACAAATAATCTAAAAATAAAAAATTACAATTGATCTGAAAAATAAATTAAAACTTAAAAACAAAATGGAAATATTTTAACCGAGGCGAGTAAAATTCTTTCCGCAAGAAGAATACGCCCCGTGTGTCAGCTAACGGTTCAGGCGTCACTTCCCCAAAGATACAACGGCAAACGTCTCTAAATCTGTAGCACAATAGATTTACGAGCTCCGGCGAACTGGAACGGAGTCGAGAATTGAGCACTAAAAAATAGGAACAAAAATATCTCTCTTTTGTTATTTTGATAACAAATAAATATTTTTATATTTTTCTATTCTTTTTTTTTCCTCTATCTTTCTCTTCTTTCCTTCTGTGCATTTTTCCTCTATGCCAAGTCCTCTATTTATAGAGGATGTGAGAATTTTTTTTTCCTTCTTTTCCAAGTGGGCAAGTAGGGGGCGTCTGAATTTGGCCAATTTGGCCTAACATTAGAATTTTTTTATTTATTTTTAAATCAATCAAGTGAGGCGGCGCCCACACTTTGATTTACACTTTCACACCAACAATCCTTCATAAAAGTGTAAATTAAATATATATACTATTGTGCTCAACCCTCACAAAACTCTATTGCATCATAAAAGGTAGTTTTTGGCTTTGAACCTTTCTTTGTAAACATCATCAGATGCACTGACGGCCTAGTGGACATAATGCCTTGAACTATTCCTCCATAGTGTACACCGAGTCAATGACATTTACACAATAGAGTCTTAACTCCATTCCGTTTTATCGTTGTGTCCGTTTTGCCCATGGACAACACAATGGATTAATAAGTGTTTACATTTGAAGCGGCCCACACTTCACACTTATATAAGTGACCTCCCTATCAAGAGTATCCTGTCATACTCTACCTTTACAAGGTTAGAGATTTATTAAAAGTTCACATGACTTACCCTAACCACAATCAACAGGTCATCTTGCACTTGGAGTGCTCTAGGGAATGGTTTTGGACATTCATATGTTCAAAGTGCTCAACTGAATATTCATAGCTTAGTTTTCTCTTTGAACCAAGTTCATGGGATCTCCACTCAGCGTGGTAGGGTTACCACTATGATCATTCTTTACATTGTGGATTTTTAAGCACATTCCCCCTAGCAAAACTCCAATTGATCTCTATTCAATCCTTTCGTCAAAGGATTAGCCAAATTTTCCTTAGACTTTACATAGTCAATGGAAATAACACCATTTGTGATCAATTGGCGTACGGTATTACGTCTACGACGAATATGTCTAGACTTACCATTATACAAGTTGCTTTGCGCTCTACCTATAGCAGCTTGGCTATCACAGTGAATCATCACAGGCGGCAAAGTCTTATCCCAACATGGAATATCGGATAAAAAATTTCTAAGCTACTCGGCTTCTTCACCAGCTTTATCTAAAGCGATTAACTTCGATTCCATCGTTGACCGAGCTATACACGTTTGTTTTGTGGATTTCCACGAAACTGTACCTCCTCCAATACAGAAAACATATCTGCTAGTGGAGCGAGAATCTCTCGAATCTGATATCCAGCTTGCATCATAGTACCCTTCAAGTACAGCTAGATATCTCGAGTATTTTAGCCCGTATTCAAGGGTGTACCTCAAGTACTTAAGTACCCTTCTCAAGGCATTCCAGTGCTCATGACTGGAATTGCTCGTAAATCTGCTCAACTTATTCACCGGATAGGTCAAGTCTGGTCGTGTACAATTTGTCAAGTACATCAAACTCCCTATTATCCGTGAATATTCCAACTGAGCCACTGGTTGACCTTTATTGGCTACCAGATTTATACTAAGATCAAGGGGTGTCTTACACCTAGACTGTGCACCGTCATAGACATCAAATTTCTTGACCACTTTCTCTACATAATGAGATTGTGACAAGACAATTTCATCTTGGGTTCTGATAATTCTTATTCCAAGAATAACATCAGCCAAACTCATATCTTTCATGTCGAAATTTTTTTCAACATTTTTTTCGTATCCATGATCACTTCATGGCTACTCCCCATGATCAACATATCGTCTACATATAGACATACAATCACAAATGTATTTGATGTACCCTTGACATAAACACATTTGTCACATTCGTTGATTTTAAATCATTTGACAACATCACGTCATCAAATTTCAAATGTCATTGTTTCAGAGCTTGTTTCAGTCCGTACAAGGATTTGATCAATCTACACACCTTTCTCTCTTGTCCAGGTGCAACAAACCCTTCAGGTTGTTCCATGTATATTTCTTCTTCCAATTCACCACTCAAAAATGCCGTCTTGACATCCATTTGATGAATCTCAAGATTGTGCAAGGCAGCAATCGAGAGAAGCACTCTTATCGACGCTAAACGCGTAACAGGTGAATATGTATCACAGAAATCATACCCTTCCTTTTGTTTAAAGCCTTTGACCACCAATCGTGCTTTAAACTTATCAATCGATCCACCAGCTTTATATTTCATCTTTAGGATCCACTTGCATCCTTAAGGTTTACAACCATCAAGGAGAGTGTGGTTCTGCATAATGGACTCGATTTTGCTATTTACAGCTTCTTCCCAGAGTGGTCCATCTAGGTTGGACAGAGCTTCCTTAATGGAACTCGGTTCATCGTCCAACATGTACGTAATAAAATCAGGTCCAAACGTTTTTACAGATTTTACCCTTTTACTACGTTTCGGTTCTTCATCAGTACCCTCTTGTACAGAACCACTAGCAGTTTCATACGTTCGTTTATTAGAACTAGATTCTGCCATTTCCTTCATAGGAAAAACATTCTCAAAGAATATAGCATTCCTTGACTCAACCGTGGTACCAACAGATACCTTTTGATTTTCTGATTTGTAAACCAGAAATCTATATGCATACTATTGTACGCATATCCAATAAATACACAATCGACTGTCTTTGGCCCGATTCGCATTTGTTTTGGTTCTGGTACTGAAACCTTAGCCAAACACCCCCACACTTTTCAGATATTTATAAGACGACTTACAATTTTTCCACAATTCGTAAGGAGTCGCATCTTTCCCTTTAGGTGGTATTTTATTCAGGATATGATTTGCTGTTAAAACAGCTTCCCCCACATGTTCTGTGGTAATCCTAACTTTATCAACATGACATTCATCATTTCTTTTAACGTACGGTTCTTGCGTTCAGCAACACCGTTCGACTGGGGAGAATATGGGGCGGTCGTTTGATGAATTATGCCATATTCAGAACATATTTGTTCAAAAAGAGATACATACTCCCCACCCCTATCACTTCGGATTATTTTAATCCTCTTGCCGAGTTGATTTTCAACGTCGGTCTTATAGATTTTAAACGTTTCCACAGCCTCGTCTTTGCTTCTTAACAAATATAAGTAGCAAAACCTTGTACAATCATCGATAAAAGTTACAAAAAATTTTTTACCGGTTCTTGTTTGCACACTTTCATATCACATACATCAGTATGTATCAAGCCTAATGATTCAGTACTCCTTTCCACCGAGTGAAACGGTAACTTAGCCATTTTTGCTTCAACACATATTTCACATTTCTTTTGTGATTCAATTTTAGAATTAGGAATTAATTCTAAATTCATCAACCATTTAATCGCATTTAGATTTACATGTCCCAATCTAACATGCCATAAATCATAGCACTCAACTGTATAAACAGAAATAGGCTTTCCGTTCTTATTAGAAATGGTTACACGGCTCACAGCCATTACATTCATTTTGAACAAACCCTTGTCGATATATCCACGACCAAGGAATGATCCAAACTTACTAAGAACAAACTTCTTAGCGTCAAACACAAGCCTAAATCCATGCTCAACAAGAAGAGATCTAGAGACAAAATTCTTGCGGATGTCTGGGACATGCAGAACATCCTTAAGCTTCAACTCCTTTCCAGAAGTCAGCTTCAGCACCACAGTGCTCACTCCAGCCACTTCAGCCGTAGAGGAGTTTGCCATGTGAAGTTTCCGACTCTTAGCAGGAGTGTATTCAGAAAATACCTCCTTATCGGAACACACATGACGAGTGACACCAGTATCAATGAACCACTCCTTTGGGTTATCCACCAAATTGGCTTCAAACACCACAGCCGACATATCAAAGTCGGTCAGTTCACCCGACACAGAGTCGTGTTCAGCCACAAGGGCACTCGGTTTACCTTTCTTTGGCACAACCTTCTTTGGCCTATTGCAGTCTTTCGCCATATGGTTCGGCTTTCCACAGTTGTAGCAAGTACCTGTAAATTTCCAAACCTTACCTGACTGCTTCCATTTGTCCAGGGACTTTCTTTTGCTCGAGTTGCCTTGCTCTAGCAAGTTAGTACGAGCCTCCATCATCGGAACTTTCCCCGATGAATTACGATTGTCTTCCTCAATACGAAGACGAACAACCAGGTCTTCAAGACTCATCTCCTTCCTCTTATGCTTGAGATAGTTCTTGAAGTCTTTCCAACCCGGAGGCAGCTTTTCTACCGCAGCCGCAACTTGGAATGACTCACTTAGAGACATTCCCTCAGCATGGATATCGTGCAAGATAAGTTGAAACTCTTGCACTTGGGACACGACGGTCTTTGAGTCGACCATCTTGAAGTCAAGAAATTTACCGACGACGAATTTCTTCGCCCCGGCATCTTCGGTCTTGTACTTTTTCTCCAAAGCAGCCCAAAGCTCTTTGGCTGAACCAACCGAGCTGTGCACATTATAGAACTCATCACTAAGTCCGTTCAGGACATAGTTACAGCAAAGGTAATCACCTTGCCACCAAGCCTCGTACGCAGTGCGTAATTCAGCATTGGTTTCATTTTCATCAATGACCGGAGAGTCATCCTTTAGGTACTTCACCAAACCCAATGTAGTTTGGTAAAAGTGAATCTTTTGTTGCCATCTCTTGAAATCAAGTCCTTTGAATTTTTCGGGCTTCTCAGCAGTAGGGACATGGACAACAGGTACATGATTGACCGGATGTTGATGTTGAGAACCTTCTCCGTTGTATGCCATCAGTTCAGTAGGTTGACTGATATTCTTCTTGCGATTGTTAGAAATCTGGTATGAAATACACGGAAAATCCTACGAACTGATATGTATTTTTCAGTTCTTACAAATAATCTAAAAATAGAAAACTACAATTGAACTGAAAAATAAATTACAACTGAAAAATAAATTAAAACCTAAAAACAAAATGAAAAGATTTTAGCCGAGGCGAGTAAAACTTTTTCCGCAAGAAGAATACGCCCCGTGTGTCAGCTAACGGTTCAGGCGTAACTTCCTCAAAGATACAGCGGCAAACGTCTCTAAATCTGTAGCACACCAGATTTACGAGCTCCGGCGAACTAGAACGGAGTCGAAAATTGAGCACTAAAAAATAAGAATAAAAATATCTCTATTTTGTTATTTGATACCAAATAAATTTTTATATTTTTCTATTCTTTTTTTTTTGTCCTCTATCTTTCTCTTCTTTCCTTATGTATATTTTTCCTCTATGGCGATTGCCGAGTCCTCTATTTATAGAGGATGTGAGAAATTTTTTTTTCCTTCTTTTCCAAGTGGGCTAGTAGGGGCGTCTGAATTTGGCCCAACTAGGGGTGTTCACGGTCCGGATTGGTCCGGTTTTAGCCCAAACCATGACCAAACCGGACCTAACGGTTAATTTTTTTTCTTGTCCATAATCGGACCGATTTTATTTTTTAACCGACCACAATCCGGACCGCATTGGACGGTCCAGTTTGGCGGTTAACCGGTTAAATCCAAAACTTGTTTTGGGCCTTCAATTTTTATTTTTTTTCATTTTGGGCTTAATTTTTGTTTTTCAATTTTTGGTCCTAAAGAGATTATTTTGGCTTAAAAATTAACAAAAACAACAATAATGAAATAAAAAGTACACAATTCGTCTCATAAGCATAAAAATGCACATTTCCTCCCATAAACATAAAAATACAAAAGTGATGAAGATTTGTTATGCAAACTGAACTCAAGCAAACATTCATTTTTCAGTCAGTTTATACACCTGAAATAATAAGAGCAAAGCATTCATAGTGAATGTATTGTATTTGTCGGCCATAGTGAATGACTGAATGTATATATATATTTGTCATAGTTTTTTAATATTTACCGGTACGGTCCGGTTAAACCGGCGGTTTGCCGCAGGTAATCCGTTAACCGGACCGGTTATTCCGAATTTTTAAAAAAATTAACCACCGGATTTTTTAAGGCTTTTTTAACTGATCATTTAACTGATCCGCGGTCCGAATTGACAGTTACTTCCGGTTAAAACCGGACCGTAAACACCCCTAGGCCCAACTTTAGAAT
>BKCP01013292.1:93570-122459 GCA_008636005.1 Striga asiatica | reverse complement strand
GCATTTCAACATGTAACAATGAGCTCTCCTACTATTAAGCAAGATAAAAATCATGTATAACGTTACAAAGATAGAGGAGCAGTACATATAGAAGTAAACTACAAACCTTGTAAGGATAAATTCAAACGAGTACATAAACATATGAAAGTTACCTGATATGCAGGGCCGAACGCAACCCCCATCATTTTGACTTGATCCTCCCTTGGTCGATTTTTTATCAACTCATCCTGCTTCACCTCAAATATCTGAGGTGGAACATCTTTCCGGCCCCTCTTGCCAGGAATGGGAAAAGAAGGTTCAACAGCTCCCGACACCTCAGGCTCTGGCAAACCAGTCATATTGTTCCAGTTATTTTCATATTGTGCATTATTACCATAATCCCCATAACCGCGGCATAAGCCGCATAATCCCCATTTCCATACGGTTAATCAGATGCTCCATAGGACCCTTCAGTTGCAGCCATACCAACCCCACTAACATCCGATGGGCCAATGCCATAATAACCATAATATGCAGAGCTTTCACCACCTGAACTACTAGAATAGTCGTTAACAGTATTAATGTGGTTCGTGCCAGCATCAATTCCTATGCTAATCCCACTTTCAGGGGCCAAATCAAAATTACCATCAGCAGCATTTTCATCATAATATGCACTCTCAGAATTCAAACCAGAATAGCCATGACTCACCTCACTAGGCTTAACGGGACCAACAACTGAATCGCTTCCCGTAGTTGCAATGGAGGCTCGAGTATCCGTTTCAAGCATCAATCTTCTACCCAATGCCGAAGGCAAGCTTCCGAGAGTGGCCGAGTGCTAGGGCGGCGGAATACTGGACAAGAATGAGGTTGCAGAAGCTGTAGATATCGTCTATTTGGCTTTCTTCCTCTGCCTTACCTGTTCATCCTCATCGCCAGAACCACCTTTCTTCGGGTTTACAATTTGGGGAGGCCTAAATTGAACAACCCTTTTCGCAGTAGAAGATGATGACGACGATGAAGACGTTTTGGGCGGATGAAGGTTTGGGATTCGAACTTCCCGCATTTTGCTCGTCGCGGCCGTTAACTTCTCTCTGATGCTCCGATTCGATTTGGGGCTTAGGGTTAGTGAAGAGCTTCGATTCGGGCAGGGGGAGTGAATTGAAGAGGGACGATTTGGGCGGCGGGAGAGAGTTGAAGATCCCACCCGCGTGTTGCGGTGGATTTTGGAGGAGAAGTTTCTTCACCTCTCTCGTCTCCGGCTATGGAATCCGATCTCACTGGTTTTTCCGACGGCACCCGCGGCGAAGGTTGGTCGTCGTCTGAGGAGGCGTAATTGGCCAGCAAAGAATCCATGTGAGAGGAGAAAAGGATCAGAATTAAACGAAGATGAAAAGGGGAAATTAGGGCTTCTTGAGAGGAGGAAATGTGATTGTCGGTAGGGTTGTCAGAAAAACCCACAGGGTCGGGTTACCCGCGGGTAACCCGAAAAACCGGGTCGGGTAAACCCGAAAATACCGGGTCGCGGGTCGTACATGGGTTTTTCCTTCTTACCCGCACACCGGGTCGGGTCGGGTATGGGTTCAATGAAAAAACCCACCACCCGACCCGATTACCCGACCCATTTACCCGGCGGGGTTTTTTACCCGACCCATACTTTTACCCGCCCCGATTACCCGCACACTTAATAACTATATATATATATAGATATACAAAAAATTTATGTTTCAAAAAATAATAATTTAGTAATCAAAGTATTTTAAAAATTTCATAGATATTGAAGATTGAAGAATGAAGATGGAACAGATCATTCATATAATTTAGGACGAATCACGAAATGAAAAAGGAGAGAAGGAAAATCAAAAATAAAAAATGAAAAAAGCAAACCTGTTAGTCTGTTACTCTATTACCTGTACTTGAAAAATGAAAATCTATGCAAGCAAATAACCTATCCACATATATAAATGTGATGAATTCATAGTTTTTATATTAAAGAATAGATCTAATTATTGAAAATAGCATATATATAATAAATAATAATGAACTTGATAAATAAGTTTATACGTGTATAGTGTATTCAATATATTTATATCTTTACAAATATTATCTGTGTAAAAATAATGTGTACAAATTTATAATGCTACTTATTTGGAGTATAATTGGGAATTCGTGAGAAGTAAAAATAGTGTATGATATGCGAAAGAGATGATAACATTCTTTATAACGCATATAAGTTATGTGTTAAATTTAGACAACTATTTTTTTTTCTCAGTGATAGATATCTCTCGCTATATCATTTCAAATAAGTATTATATTGTTAATTTGAATTTAAAAGTACATTTTATTATATATTTTTTAACAAAAGCAAAAATTAATTTCAATCTTATGTTTTATAATCATGTATTTTAATTATTATATATTTCAATATAATTTGAAATATATTTAATATGGTGTCGAGCTGGCAATTTGAATGCATTTGCTTTTTTTTTTAGGCACAGGGTCGGGTCGGGTTGGGTTCAGGGTACTCGGGTGACGGGTAAGCGGGTAAAAATAACCCGATCAAACCCAATTGACTGCAACAATTTGGGTACCCGTTTACCCGGCGGATACCCAATTACCCGACGGGTAAAACCCAACCCGAACCCGTGGTGATTAATCGGGTAGCGGGCCGGGTATGGGTGCATTTTTTTGCCGGCGGGTCGGGTACGGGTATGTCAAAACCCGCACCCGGCCCGACCCATTTACATCCCTACTTGTCGGGATTTGGGTATAATTTATAACTGATATTGATTGTTGACACAGAGAGATGGGCCAACCAGGCCCAGTTGAAACTTGGGCTTCTAAATAAAAATTAAAATAAACAAAAGAATGTAATTGCAGGAACTTTAAAAATTTCTCAAGTTGGCTACTTCCTAGTTCCTACAATTATCCATCTTTTCAATAAAGTCAGTTCCTATCATTAGATCTATTTAGTCCTTCGAGTGAACTATAGAGTTTTTAGGCTTTATAGCTTTAGAGCATCTTAGCAATATTTTTTCATAAAACCTCCGTAAATCTCACTTTTACACTTCTCAACATACCACATCATCTAAAATTTCATCCTTACTCCTACACCCATAAACCTCCAATAACAATAAACCCCATAAACTTCATTTTTTATAGGTCTCACATATTTCTCACTTACTTTTAATTAATATTATACTATTATATTTTATTAATATCTTAAAATTATAAATCTACTTTTTATTTTTGTTAAATGTAAAATGGGCCCACAAAAGAGGTTTATGGGAGGTTTTGGTTTGCAAACCTGTTGTGGAAACGTAAACCTCAAATCTTACTCATTTAATAGCAAAAGTTGGGGACGGGGTTTATAAACTTGAGGAAAGCCTCTCACTAAAGATGCCCTTAGATATGCAAATTTTGCTTCTTCTTTAAGATATGTTTTTTGAGTGAATATGAGTTTTTAGGCCTGGTAGATTTAGATATGCAATTTTCGCTTCTTCTTTAAGATATGTTTGATATTGCCCGTGAATAAATTTAGTGACTCTTCATCAGATTTGATTAGTCATTCGTCTTTAAGACATTTGAGTTATTGACTCTTCATCAGATCTGATTAGCCATTCTAGTGGATCAACATTTTCAGATTTGATGGCTTTAGATTTCAGCTTTTGCTTCAGTCTCTAGGGACATGGCACAAGCATTAATCTAGAGCTAAAGCCCAAACAAGAAACCGAGAAAAAGCAAAATAACAAAATAACATATATGAACATTAAATTAGAAAGAAAAAATAAAAAAAAAAAGAAAAAGGGTAGAATACAATACATCCATTACAACATGAGGATATTAGCTTTCACAACACAACAGGCTAGGAAAATTAGTTCAACAAGGCTTAATCTAAATGCCCATCATTCAGTTTCTCCTCAAAATACTTAATTAAAAGCTCTTAAAAAAGGTTCAGCATTACACAATAGGAAATAAAAGGTCATCACTAATAGTCAAGAGGATCATCATAAATCATCCTCATTAATCAATCATCATCATCATCATCCTAGTGGGATTAGTGCAAGTACGCGGTTTGATACTGATAACCACCGTTCCCAAAGAAGTTAACATGTCCCGGTGAGAAGCTATTATAGGCTGCAGGCGGGCCCACATGCCCCGGATAGACATACGGCCTCTCGTAAATGTAATGCTGTGGGGGGTACCTGTAGTTGTTGTTCTTCTCATTATGGGCCCGAGGCCCGTGGGCTATGGCATTTGCACGGGGCCTTTTGGGCTGTGGCTTGGAAACTTCTGTGGCCCGTTTCTTGTCAGCCTTTGCCTTCTCCATCTCGGCCACCTGTTTGTGGAGTGGGCCCACGGGGAACTGATGCTCGATTTTGTGATCTTCGATGCACCTGATCACGGCTTTGAGTGCAGACAGTTCTTTCTCGTTCACGTCATTTTGGGTTGCCTAGAAAAAGATTTTGTGTCAAAAAACGAGTCTTTATGTGGAGAACGGTTTATTACACCATTTGAATGCAGGTTAGTCGTACTTTCAAATGATAGTGGCATATTTAAACTTTTTGGTTTAGTATATTAAGCAGAATAGTAGCATATTTAATCTTTTGGGTAGTTAATTTTTCATTTCTAATTAAAAATAAATACCCCAGAGTTTCTCCATTTTACAGATTGAACCATAAATATCAGTAGAGGATGTTTATCAAAGTAGAAAAAATCTGAAACAGGGGTAGGTTGTAATTTTGAAATGTGAATAATTTTTTTTTTTTTAATTTCGGTACAACTCAAGAACACATTTTGTAAATTTTCCAAAATCGAGCAAGCGCGAAATCAAGAAAGCATAGACAAAAGATGAATTCACCAAAAGATCGAATAAAGACAGAGACATAATAAGCAAACCTGTGGAGAGGCACTAGGCGATGTATTTCCAGGTTTTGGGGAAGATGGCGCTTTTTTGGCCTCAGACAAGTAGGATTTCAGTAATGCAACAGGTGAAAACTGATCGGTACGTTGAAAAGCAAAAGCTAAATTTACAGCATCAATCTGTCTTCCATTCCTCACCAACACATCAATCACACCTGATAAGACACAAGCAGTAAGTAAAAGGCATTGAGATTTCCATAACAGGGGACCTGGTTTATTTTTTATTTTTTGGCAAGGATTAGGTATAACTCTGAAATAAGTCATTCAACCGTATGAATAATCTACTTAAGTAATAGCCCGGGAAGTTCATGTGAACATATATTCAAAAATTCTAAAAGAACAGAAGAAAAACAGCCTGAATTTACGGTATGAGTACAATTGACATGAGCCCATCATATAAACTTATGCTTTGCACCCTTGAATAAGAACTTTCTGCAATCACATAGAATAGCGGAAAATAACTAAACCTTAACCAGAGATTAACTATTACTAACCTGGCATTTTATCTGACAAGCCAAGATAACGGCACAATTCAGCTGTTTGCCGACGGCGCGAAACCATTGGTATTAATTTGGACAAGCAATCCTGGTCAAAATCCGAATTAATTCCAAAAGTAGCCAAAAGCTGTAAAAATGCATGGGCCTCCAAGGAATTCCCATTGCTGGCATCAACATCAAGATAATCCAACTTCGGCTTCCACTCTTCGGCAACAGCTTTTGCCCTCTCCTTACAATTATCCGATATAATATCAGAAAGCGAGTCAGCATTCACATTCGTGAATAAACTGCTGAGGCATTCCATCAGCATAATGCACGTTCGGCGAATGCCTAAGAGATTCGAATCCTTTTTAGAATCCGAGTTTTGCACGTCGACTCCATAAAAGCCCTTGAGTGAGTTTAACACGAGAGAGAAAGGATCAGCAGCAGCCTTCAAAGCAACAGGAATTTCATCTCTTAAAGTGACGAGATCCTTACGGTTGGCAGATATAAATTTATGAAGTCCCTCAGAGTTCATCTCTCGGCACAATTTCACCAACTCCGGATAAGACTTCACCTCGATATTCGTAATTTCAGCAGGTTTTTGTTCGTTAGGTGTCTTTTCCTCAAGAACTTGCGATTCGACTCGATTCTCTTGCTTCTCATGCTTTCCCATGGCAGTTAAAATGGACGAGACCGCAGCATCTCGCTTCTCTTGAAGCCTCTCGAGCGAAGTTTGCTCCTTAGCAGCAACGGCTGCTTTACGTTTCTCCAGAATCTCTTTGGATTCGAATATTTTGGTTTCAAAGTCCTTCTCTTGTTCTTCGAGTTCAGTGAAGCGTCTCTTCAGAGATTTTTGGAGCCCGTGAAAATGTTCTTCAAGCTGTTTCCATTTCAAATTCATAGTGATGGCTCGGTGGCTTTCCAGCTCAGCGAATGCTTTCTGAAGTTGTTGTATCTTAGAGGCTGTGGAGTCCATTATCGTGGCAGCTGATAAGTTTTCATCCATGGTTCAAAGTTTCTGAACAAAGGTTTAAACATATTGTCAGCTAGCAATAATGATCTAAGCATCTCATTCAGCAGAATTCAAATTCAAGCTTGCATCTTCACAGAACTTGCTTTATTGTAATTCTCTGTTTCGATTGAATTCGACAACAATAGACCTTAGAGCAAAACAAGAAAGAAAATCTGTGCTTGAGTTTACATTATTTGATCTTTTTTTTTTTTTCATTTGTTCATTGGAACATAAATGAAAGCTCGACATAGGAATGAAAAAATGGCCTAGAAACTGAATCAAACCAAGAATGAAGAGCATGAACTCAAAAGGAAACTACTTCAACTTTAACATCAATTTAAGTAAACATAAAACACAATTGACTAAATACATAAGTCAAAGTCACAGCACAGGTCAAGTCAAAATTCTTTCAAGAATATAAGTCAACAGAAGATTAAAGAATGTATCAACTCTCAACACATGAACATCTGCACAAAAAATATCACTTCAAAAAATAAAAAGAAAACAAAACCACTACAAAAAGAGGAAATTATGCACTAAACACTCAACAAAATCAGATCAACAGTCAGATCAACAAAATCCACAAAAGCCAAACAAAAATTAGCCACAGCTACACACGCTCACACCCACACAAATCAGCAAGTCAAAGCGACATAATGCAGCCGAAAACAGCAGTCTGAGAACTAAAATTATCCAAATTACGAGCATTCACCAGCACCCATGAACCTCAAATAGACAAAGTACGATCAGACCAACAAAATTCACAAAAGAAGAACAAAATTTCACCACAATTACACGCACCCATACAAAACAGCAAGTCAGATCGACAAAGTGCAACCGAAAAAAGCATCTCAAGAACAAAAATTATAAAAACTACGAGCATTCACAAGCACCCATGAACTTAAATTAGAAAATTACTATCAGATCGACAAAATTCACGAAAGCACAACATAAAATTCACCACAACTACACACACACACACACACACAAATCAGCAAGTCAAATCGACAAAATGCAGCCAAAAAACAGCAGCTCGATAACTAAATATATCCAAATTACGAGCATTCATCAGAACCCATGAACCTAAAAATAGATAAATTACTATCAGATCAAATAAATTCACAAAAGCACAACATAAAATTCACCACAACTACACACACACACATCAGCAAGTCAAATCGAAAAATGCAGCCGAAAACAGCAGCTCGAGAACTAAAAATATCCAAATTATGAGCATTCGTCAGAACACATGAACCTAAAAATGGATAAAGTACGATTCTTGATCGCAAGCTCATCAACCATAAAGCAACCGAGAACTTACCGATCGGGAGACAAATGAGGGCCGGAGGACGAATTGAACGGAGGCGATCGGCGGCAGCGGAGGGAGTACTCAGACCATCTTGCTTGGGAAGCGAGGGTTTCAACACTAACAGAGGAGTGTGTGTTTAGGGGAAAGTGGAAAGTGAGGTTAGGGGTGAGAAGTTGTATTTGTGACTGTCAAATTCCGACAGCTATACGCTGCAATCACATGCGCTCTCCTTTATGACCTTTGCTTTAATTCTTTCTGCCACTCCACTAAATATTGCTATTTCCAGAGTTTCTATTTTTTTTTTTTATTTTCCCTATTATTTGTTTGTTTATATAATCCATTTCTTTTAGGAGTGATTGCATATAAGTTATTTTGGTTTTCATTGAATTTTTTGGATAACAAAAGTTAATTCTGAAAAAATTGATTGAGTTATGTTTGAATGTGATTTTGAGTTTCTCTTATAATAAGATTTAAAATTAAATGATTAAATTTGATTTAATGTAAAAGTATAAAAAATGTGATTGAAAGTGATAAGTAATTAAAATAATGTGAGTTAATTAAAATAGGGTTGATGTGATATAAGAATGATTAATTGATATTGTAACAACAAATTTTATGGAAAACATAAAACTTTTGAGGTGTCTTGGGTGTTTGAGGTGTGATGGGTGTAATTTGTGACTTTGAGGAGAACCCTATTTATAGGTGTACGAGAGAGAGTCTTGGAGAAGAAGACATCAATTTGATTGGTCCTTCTTGATTTGATATAATCTCTTTCCTTATCCTAAGATTTGATATAATCTCCTTCCTTATCCTAAGATTTGACTTGGTGGGCAAGAAATATTTATTTAATTAATTAAATATCTTATTTATCTTGAATTTATATCCCAAAATAAATAAAGACATTAATTAATAAAATATTAAAATTTCGATGTCTACAAATGCGGACAAAATGTCTTGGTAGTGAATGAGTCTCAAATTTTTGAAATTTGGTTTGGACATGCAGATAGTTTAAGCTCTTATCTAGGAGTTCTTCGACTTGAGTTTGTAGATAGTTTAAACTCATATCAAGGGGTTCTTCATTTGACTTGATCTGTAGATAGTTTAAACTCGTATCAAGAAGTTCTTCATTTGATTTGATTTATAGATAGTTTATACTCGTATCAAGGAGTGTTGATTTGATTTGACAGATAGTTTATACTCGTATCAAGGAGTCTTCAAATTTGTAGACATTTTATGCTCGTGTCAAGGAGCCTTAAAGTTTGATATGTAGACCTTTTATTCTCGTGTCAATGAGATCTTGATATATAGACATCTTTATGCTCGTGTCAAGGAGCCATATAGATAGTTTAGGCTCATGTCAAGGAGCAAAAAAATATGTAGATAGTTTAGGCTCTTGTCAAGGAGCATTTGACTATGTAGATAGTTTAGGCTCATGTCAAGGAGCATTTGAATTTGAGGATTTGATGAAGCTCTTCATGTAAATTGCCCCATGGAATTTGAGAATAATATGGAAGACCACTTTTGTTTCCTCCATTCGGATGTTTGATGAACACGACGGTTTTCGGCGGCTTCATGGCTTAGGAAAACATCATCCTTCGTTGCCCCCATGTACATTTTCTTCACAGAGGTCATCATGCATGTTCATAGATCTTCAAATTTGATTTGGGGAGAAGAGATGAGAGGTAGAGAATGTCCCACTCGGCGTGCCAAATTTGTAACAACAAATTTTATGGAAAATATAAAACTTTTGAGGTGTCTTGGGTGTTTGAGGTGTGATGGGTGTAATTCGTGACTTTGAGGAGAGCCCTATTTATAGGTGTACGAGAGAGAGTCTTGGAGAAGAAGACATCAATTTGATTGGTCCTTCTTGATTTGATATAATCTCTTTCCTTATCCTAAGATTTGATATAATCTCCTTCCTTATCCTAAAATTTGACTGGGCAAGAAATATTTATTTTATTAATTAAATATCTTATTTATCTTAAATTTATGTCCCAAAATAAATAAAGACATTAATTAATAAAATATTAAAATTTCGATGTCTACAGATATTATTCAATTATATTGATATTATCGAGATAGTTGTGTTGAGTTGAATTTGAGTTATGTTTTGAATAACCAGATAATTTGTATCCAATTAAGGACTTAGTAAATGAAAATTTAAGGTGATTTTGTAAAAATTAGTTCATGNTTTATGAAACAATTGGAATGGGTTGGATATAATTCAAATTGATATTTTAATTGACTAACATTAGTTTTTTTTTTTTTCTTACCCTTGGATTAGATAAAAATGGACAAATTGTTAATTCATTAAATTGAATTTATGGACTAATATTGATTAAAAATAACATTTTTTCATTAAATTGAAGTTCACATTGTATATATCAAAATAAGGACTTTGCGATAGTTATTCCAAACTCCAATTACCACGCACCACTACTCAGATATTGCAGCAGGCAATAATGAAAGCGTGCCATATGTTTTAGGATAACTTTAATTTTAAAATAACCTGAAATAAATTTAGTTAGATCAAATATGTTTTAGGATAACTTCTATATGTTTTAGGATAACTTTTATTTTATAATAACCTGAAATAAATTTAGTTAGATCAAATATGTTTTAGGATAACTTCTATATGTTTTAGGATAACTTTTATTTTATAATAACCTGAAATAAATTTAGTTAGATCAAATATGTTTTAGGATAACTTCTATATGTAGCCTGCACTAAATTTAGTTGGATCAAATTAATACCAAACGTTTATTTCAATGTAAGTAGTCCGAAAAAATGTATATAAAGAGAAAAGAGCAAATAACTTATGTTTGGAATAAGATAAATAATATATTATTAAAGTTGTCTAATATTAATGAATATATTTACTGGGGAGCGTTAAGGAATCAGACATGAGGCTATCGTGAATTTTCAGATTTAGAATGTTAATTTCCTTTAAACTTGATAGGTAGGTTCTTGATAGATTCGGAGAAAAGTCAGTCAAAATTAGTTTTTACTTTTTATATAAATAATGGCATGATGTCTTTTCATTAAATTTATTTTTTAGAAATAATAATGTTTTCAATTTTATATTTTTAATGTTTTTCGAATTGTTTGTCTGAGTATTCTATTGTTTTATCCATATATAAATTTAAGTAAAATTCATCTCGAATAAACTTTTTTTTTTCAAATTTTATCTCTCAACATGCTAATGAAGATTTGTAATTTTGTATGTATCAAATTTTAGGATTTGTAATTTTGTATGTATCAAATTTTAGGTTTTGTTAGGATTTTTATTTTCTACATGTATACCGTATATTGATTTTCTCATTTGATTTAAATAACTTCGCTTTTTAAAATTTATTTTTTCTTGTCTGAATATACAGAAAAATTATTACCACACAATTCAATAATGTTACTAATAATTATTAATAGTCAATCATATCAACTCAATTTAAGGCGAATTTTATTTAACGCTATTATTCAATTTTCTTGAATATCAAAACTAGTACTTTCTCGATAAAAAATATTAAATTGTTATTGAATATTATTTCCTACAATGAATATTTTAAGATATATATTTAAGTAAAGGAAAAGTTGAAAAGTTCTAACAATTTATTTTTTGTTTTCAAGAAATAAAAGATTTATTCCAACATTTTCATGAGTGACTTTTAAGATTTTGCTCAACACACACGCTTTTTTTTTATATATATATATATATTCAAAAGGGCAGCAACATACCTTTTTTTATTTCTTTTTAGCAAAGAATCCTTTGGACAATTCATTCCTGCGTGATACACTTTGAATCGCAAAAGTTTGATCAATTCCAACAAGTTTTGCTTTTGAATTTTGAATTGGAAACTTGCTCCAATTGGATCCTTTATATATATATATATATATATAGAAGATATATTTACGAAGTTCTTCCGATTGATTGGCATTAACCCTAGATCCTTGTCCCCGAAAAATGCATATTTCTACTCGAGCTACATTGTAGACTATTTACAACCCAACAAAAATGAAGGGTTCAAGCGGAACAGAACAAACAATGTCGAGCCAAGAGCATCCTCATTCCTAGAGAATTGGAAAAATGGTGGATTTTCAATCCACAACGGACCCTATCCGTCAAGCCGCACGTTGCTTTCTACCACATCGTTTCAAACGAAGTTTTACCATAATATATATATATATATATACATAAGTAGTAACACTATACATTTTGTTTTTATATATGAACTTACTTTAAAAAAACAATAACACAGAGAACATTTATTACATAAAGTTCAAGACCTACTCTGCTAAGAGCATCCGCAATGTTTTTGGTTCAATCAGAAAAATTCATATGTCACTTGGATAATAGACACAGTCTAAAAGAATATATTCACCAATGTAAGTGCAAGTAGATTGAGTCCTGCTGATGTGGCAACAAGAAAAATAGACTCGGTCTATACTTAAGTCTATTTTAAACCCAAGTAAAGACCTAGTCTCTTGCATTGAAGGGAATTTTGTTAATTTCATATTATTTTATCCATGTCATCCAAGACTTTAGAGCATTTTCAATGGTAAAATGTAGTTGTAGTAAATTACAATTTATATTAACAAATTTAACAATGTCTCCACTTTTAATCATACAACGCACAATGTAATTACCAATGTAGTGATGGAGTTGACCTAATTAATGTATACAATGTAGAGATGAATGTGGTTCATCCACATTCTAATCAAGCAATTGAGATATGAGAATGAAATATTATTACCATTTTCAAAATATATATTTTTTGGTTTCTTATTTATAATTTTTAATTTTTGCCAAGTAGACAATATTATGTTTGATCACATTGTACATTGTAGATAATTTTTTAGATTTAAAGTTGTGAATTTCACAAATATGTTATGTGGTTCATAATCCATCTAAATGATTGATATTTGTCAAAATTTATGTGATAACAACATTTATACATTGGAGATGCTCTTATATGCCACGTAGGCAAAAGAACCAAAACATTGCACATGCTCTAACTAACTCATTTGTTTCAAAATAGCGACGACAAGTCTTCAACAAGCAACATCATTGAGGACTATGCTTTCATAATTTTCACACATTATACTAAGCAAAACACTAACACACTGTTTGGAGATACATTGCGGACTTGAGATTTGTGTTCGTTTAAAGCTTTTTGTTACGATTAAACAAGAAATCGTGTGTTGATAAATTGCATTATAAGATTTTTTACCAGACAAATCATACATACTCATGTGATACTTTTACACACATTTATATGTACGAGTGTGTGTATTGATATAATAGTAAAAAACTTGATAAAAATATGTGTGCCATGTGAGTACATATAATGAAACGGTACCAATTTTCCGGTGTAAACACACTTTTGGTTAAAACAAGAAACGAAAATGGGGCCAAAGAAAAGTCGAGCATTTGGTGGTCGTCGCATACGTGTCGAGCATGTTTGTTTATAAAAAATTTTTGTTTGGTTTTAATTTTTTGGTTTGTTTTGATTAATTTTGAAAAAGGTAGTATGATTAGTTATTAGTGGACACTGTTTTGTGACTCGGACCGGCCCGGCGGGTCGACCCGGGACCCGGTCGACCTGGAACTGGAACCGGTCCGGGTGGAGTATTTGGACCGGGCAACCAAGGACCCGGTCAAAACCCGGCCGACCCGGCCGAGACCCGGTCGACTCGGGGCATTGACCCGCCCGGGTCAACCCGGTTGACCCAGTCTATTATATTTTTTATATTTTTTTTTATTTTTTTAAAAATAAAACTATGTATATGTTTTTATGGTAAATATTTATCATGAGATACATATTATTAACACTTTAATATACAAATTTTATACACAAAATATTTAATTTTATTACTTTTATGTATATTTATATAACAAAAATACCATATATATAATTTTAAAAATTTTAAAATTAATTATCCGGTTCAACAATTGACCCGGTGACCCGAGGACCTGCCCGAGTCGATCACCGGACCGGGTTTAAAAACTATGTTAGTGGGTATATTAAAATAATATTTATAATAAAATAATTAAATTAATTTGATGTAAAAGTAGGAGAGAGAGATTTGAAGTGATGATTAGTTAAAATAATATGAGTGGATGGATAGTGAATTAAGGTTGATGTAGTGTGTATGAATGATTGATTGATATTATTTAATCATATTGATAATTTTGATGATAGTAAAGTTGAGTTAAAGTTAAATTAAAAAAAATGGTTGAAATAAAATATTGAAAATTTTTTAAAAATTTCTCGTAAACAAACATAGTCTTTTTTCACCCTTCTCCAATCTCCGGTCATTCATCATGACTATTCATGAGTATCATGACCCACTAGAAAAAAAGACTTTTAAAAGGAAAAAAAAATAATCAGGAAAAATGAAGGAAAAAATAGATTAAAAAAAACAAGAAATGACGTAAACGAAATAGTTTCAAAGGCTGCCCCGTGTTTTCATACGAAATTCAACAGTTGCACAGAGTTGGAAAATTTTCCAACTGTACTAATTACATAATAATTTTCATTGGAAAAATTTGGAGCCATTTGATATAGCTGAGGTCCACTCCTAAAAGTCTCCTCTTTGAGCATCAAAGATCCAAGCTTTCACACAGCCCCGGTAGAGTTCCATTCGTTTTACAGTGTTTTATTTAGTATTTTTTTTACAAGGGTATATATAAATAGCACAATCTTTTATTTTTCTTTGTGTTATTTTTTTGTTATGATGTTTTGATGCTGCCTTTTGGATGATGTTTCACTTGTAGGGCTGGATTTTCGTGTTTTCCCTTTATCTGGGCTGATTTTGAGTTCATGGGTTTTTTATTTGGCAAAACCGTTGTGTGTTTTCAGCACAATTTTGTGGGATAGCAGGTGGGTTTGCCATAAAGTTTTCACTTTTAATCAAATTGTCATGTGGGTTAGTAGTTTCTCATGAATCTTGTTTGAGTTTACTCTTTTTGGCTCTTTTTGTTCTTCCCCTTTATGTGATTTCATTCTGTTTTAGCTTGGTCTTTGAAGAGTTTTGTGATTTTTCTTTCTGTTTTCTCTTTTTACACTTTTATTGGCCTTTGATGTTGCTCGAGTTTCTGTCTACATCCAATTATCACTTGTGAAATATCTTTATTGTTACTAATTGAATTGGAATTTGGATGAACTTAAGGTAGAACGTTAGTTTTGGTGCTGGAGTAACTTTTAGGGACGAAATGATGAATATGCAAGCATGATATAATTCTATATCATCATGAATCTAGGAACTTGTGCTCGCAATTCGGCTATTGTATGATTCGATCCAAGCATGGTAATTAATAATGTTCCAGGCTATGCATGATTATACACTACTATTATGTTTCTTTTTGTAGCTTTTCGCCTTAGCCATATGTCTCTCATCTTTTGTCATTTGCTTTTGTTTTCTTCTGTTCAGTCTTTATTTAGACGGTAAAGCCTTTAGTCTCTGTTACTTTCTTGAACCCTTAAGTATCCATATAGAATATGAAAGGATCTTTCTTCAATTCGTTACCTTAACTTGCCTTTTGTTCTTCACATCTTGCACTTGTCTTTAGGCTAATTGTCACCTTTTGCATATTTTCACTCGAACCCTTTTCTATATGTGGCCTGATTTCGAATCTCATCCAGGAACCGAACCTCCGAGGCTTCGTCATGCTGACATCAATCTTGAAATCGTTTTCCAATTAACCAAACATGTCGTCTGATTTCCATGCACATATCTCCCTCATTACCATTACAATCTATATCCTCTCTATCATTAAACTCGTCCACACCACTTCAAGTGATGTCGAGTGCCTCAGAGCCGTAAAGTCCTCCCTTCAAGACCCGTCAAACCATTTAGACACTTGGAATTTCGAAAACGGGACAAACACATCGATTTGCAGATTCAACGGTATCGAGTGCTGGCACGAGAACGACAATAGAGTCCTCAACGTCAAACTCTCTGGAATGGGGCTAAGTGGCAATTTTCCCTTAGGCTTCTCGAATTGTTCGTCCATGACAGGACTCGACCTGTCGAGCAACGAACTCCACGGACAGATTCCGGTTAACATTTCTTACATCATCGGTTATGTCACATCGCTCGACCTCTCCTCAAATCAGTTCTCGGGCGAGATTCCCGAAAATCTCGCAAACTGCACTTACCTCAACACACTCAAACTCGAGAACAACCGGTTGACCGGTCAAATACCGATGCGGATTGGTCAGCTCGGCCGGTTGACGACGTTTTCAGTGGCGAGGAATCGGTTGACTGGGCCTGTGCCCAACTTTTGGAATGCCACATTTGGGCTCGATAGCTATGAGGGTAATTTGGGCCTTTGCGGTGGGATTGGGCTGCGAAGTTGCCCGGGCCCGCCGGTGAAGGATCGGAATCCGGCGATTGTTGGGGGAGTAGTTGGTGGGGTGCTCGTTGGGGCCATGTGTGTGTTTGTTGGGATGTACGTTTATTTGTCAAGGAAGAAGAAGAAGGAGAAGAAGGAAGAGGACCCTCTTGGGAATAAATGGGCCAAGAGTATCAAAGGCGCAAAACACGTCAAGGCAAGATAAGATATAGTTTTTACATTGTCTTCGAAGTTTCAATCATCTTACAAAATTATTTTAAAAAAAAAAATAAAGAAGAAGCCCATGAGTTATTCTTCTATATAATTCGACTTTTTTGTAGTTTACAAGATAATTCGACTTTTTTGTATCTTGTAATGATCCGAAATTAGAAAAAAATCTACCTCTCTGTTCACAGCTGTCGACTTTTGAGAAATCGGTCTCGAAAATGAGTCTAAACGACCTCATGAAAGCAACCAACGACTTCCGCAACGAGAACATAATCGGGTCGGGTCGAACCGGAACAATGTACAAGGCCATCCTTCAAGATGGGACTTGCCTCATGGTCAAACGCCTTCAGGACACCCAACACTCGGAAAAAGAGTTTGTGTCCGTAATGGCAACCTTAGGGAACGTGAAGCACCGCAACCTAGTCCCGCTCGTCGGCTACTGTCTGACCAAAAATGAAAAATTCCTCGTTTACCCCTACATGCCAAACGGCACCCTTCACGACACGCTCCACAATATGGACTGGCCCACACGGCTAAAAATCGCCACCCGAGCAGCCAAGGGGCTCGCGTGGCTCCACCACAGCTGCAACCCGCGCATAATCCACCGAAACATCAGCTCGAAATGCATTCTGCTGGACTCGGATTTCGAGCCCAAGATCTCCTATTTCGGGCTGGCCCGTTTAATGAACCCGGTCGACACCCACCTGAGCACGTTCGTAAACGGCGAGTTTGGAGACCTGGGTTACGTGGCGCCCGAGTATGCTTGAACCCTCGTTGCAACTCCGAAAGGTGACGTGTACAGTTTTGGGGTCGTGCTTTTGGAGTTGGTTACGGGTGAGAGGCCGACTCATGTGGGCGGGGCCCACGAGGGGTTCAAGGGGAGTTTGGCCGAGTGGGTATTGGGCCTTTCGGGTGAGTCGAGGCTGAGGGACTCGATCGACGGGTGTTTGGTGGGGAAAGGTTTCGACGGCGAGCTTTTTCAGTTTCTGAAGGTTGCGTGTAGGTGTGTTGGGCCGGGCCATAAGGAGAGGCCCACTATGTTTGAGGTTTATCAGTTGCTGAGGGCGGTGGGGGAAAGGTACGATTTCACGACTGAGGATGAGATATTATTGGTGCCGGAGAATGATGATGGTGATGATGATGAGAAGCTCGTCGAGCTTATTGTCCGTGCCTGACGTGCAGGAGAACGGGTTAAAAAAATAAAAAAATAAAAAAGGTGAGAGGGAAAGTGAAGAATAATTCATGTTCATGTTTGTGTTTAATATATATGTGCTGCTCCATTTTTCTTTCTTCCTTTTCTTGGGATATATAAGTGTGTGTGTGTGTGTGTGTTGTGTATGCTCTCAGTCTCAGGGGGGAACTTTTTCAGTTTAGTTAGTTATATGTTGTCAATGAATTAGACACTTCTAAGGCCTAAGCTGAAGCTGTATAGTTATGTATAAAATTTTCTCAGGGGAATCAAATTTCCCATTGAAGCCCGTGCCTTTGTAAAAGTATAATATATGCATGAGTAGAGATTTTGACTCATTATACATAGGTCTGTTTTCTTCGTGTATACTTTCTTTGAGGAGACAGAAGCATTGTTTATGTGCTTCTCACAGAAGAATCTCCAACTGTTTTGTGATGTGTGGTTAGTAGATGAGATAAGATGAGATGAAAGGATGGAAATAACAAGGGTAGCATGGTAATTTCAGCAAGTATTTGGATAAGCAAAATAAATACGTGTGATTACTATTTTTTTTTATTTTTTTTTTCTTGAGAAAAATGGAAGTAAAATAGGTGGAAAAGAGAGTGTACCTTTTTAAGGAACTCTTTTAATGAAGTAGCTTGAGATGTATAGGAAGTCGGCTCGAGTAAACTGTTTTTCTTCATAACAGAAAGGCACAAAGAGGAAAAACAATCCATATACATTGTTGCTATAAGATGGTTTTTTGTTTCATATTTATGTACTTTTTTCTCAATTAAAACTAGCTTCACGCAAGAATTTAGGAAAACACACTTCTATATCATCCCCACTGGTTGTAACTTATAACATAAACATAATGCATTGTTGTATAAATCTATGAAAAAAACCCACCTGGTTTTCAATATTCTTTATGTTCATCTATTTATTAAATACAAAAAAAAATTATATATTTACCTAAATAAAAGAAAAAGAAATGATGACGAAAGGGCATTAACCACCAAAGTGAAGCTTCTCAGTATCATTATCATCATCATCATCATCATCTTCACCAGATGAACCACACTTCCTAGCCTGAAACCCCACTGAAACCTGCTGCAGCATCGGATTAACCGGGACTGGAAACCGGTGAGCCGAGCTAACCATGGTTCGCTCGTTCACCGACCCGACCTCTCGGCAAACCCGCTCCAAAACCCCTAGAAAATCCCTCACGACCGTAAAAATCCTAAACGGGTGAGCTTCCTCTTTCGCCGAGTTCCCATGAAAATACTCCGTAATCTCCTTTACCAGAGACATCGCCAAACTCTCTTGGGCCCGAACCCGAAAAATCTCCTCCTCGGCCCGCCTCAAGAAAAAGCCCACATTCTCCACAAACTTCTCTCCCCCTAACAACATGATATTAGTATTAATCTCCCGAATACTATCGATGCCTTTCGAGAGCTTGCTGACATCACTTCCGAGCACGTCGGCATCCATGACGGCAGCTTTCTTCACATTCAAAAGCTCGGAGCCGAGTGACGAGACGACTCGGAGACCGAGCTTTCGACACCTGGCATCATCGTTAGTCGAGGTCTCGGCTCGTATAATCTCGTGCACTACAAAGTGGAGAAGGGTTGTTTTGCCATCGGCAGCTTTTACATCAACGAGCTTTAGAAGAGTGTCGAGCTTGAACGCGTGGGCATCCCCTCGGTTAGTGCCCACGTTCATGCGATTCCCGGTTTTGAGGACGGCTTCTAGAAGCTTCTGGAACATTCTGCTGTTCCTGAGTTCCTCACAGGCAGCCTGTTAAGATCGAGTGGAGTTTCGAGGTTGTCAGTTATTGTTGTCTGATCATGTTGTGATCCTTATTATTTTACGAGTGTCTTAATTAGGGCTACAAAGGAATCGAGTCAAAGCTTGGCTTGAGTCCAAGCTCGAGCAGCTTATATAGTAAATTAATAAGATACCCCTTATATATAAATATTACAATATTTTATATATATTACTTAATGGTAATTTTACTTGAAATTCGAGTTGAACTCGAGCATTTTGATTTCAATCGATCTCGAGCCGAGCTCGAGATATTGTCTTCTTTTGTCAAGTTGATCTCGAGCGTCATAAATCGAGTTTGACGAGCTCGAGCACGTAAAAAAAAAATCAATCTTGCTCGATAAGACTAAGGCTTGACTCGGTTTGCAGCCCTAGTCTTAATTAGCCGACAAATGCATAATATCTCAATTGTGGTTTGTAATTAAATTGAAATGTTACCTCCAAAGTTGCGAATGACTTTCGGAGGTACTCAACTTCCGAGTCGAAATTGGATATATAAAGCATAGCCTCGACTCGTTCGAATGCGTAAGGTATATCAACAACCGCTTTCAGAAATCTCTCGGCAGGACCAAGTTTGATTAATGGGGAATCATCCTTGTATTCTTTAAGCTTGCGTTCTTCTTCCTTAGTTGGAGCCATCTTCAATACACTTTCGAGAAGTTCAGTACCGAGAATATCGGCATTACCTGTAATCAATGGCCAAAAATAAAAATTGACAATGAAAATTATCATCCCTACATTGTTTCTAGTAGAATACATTGTATATAAGGTGAAAGAATCAAATCAACATTCTATATTTTCATTAAATAGGTTTTTAGAGACAAGAAGCATGACATTTTGCAATACAATGAGAAAGTGTTATTCACTATTCAAGAATTTCAATGAGAAAAGTCAAATAATACGATCCAAAAAAAAAAAAAAAGTCATGCACCTGATGACATTTGAAACAAGTAATGATACATAATGTTATCTATACTATACCAAGACATAATGAACAATGGATTCCATGGCAATAGTCAAGATTTTCAAGTTTAAAACTTGTTCAGAAAGTAAAGTACCTTCCAGAAGACCTTCACAAACTTCATCAACAGTCACATGGAGTGCTTTCAAAAGGATGGCAACATTTTGAGACTTTTTCGGATCAAGAATTCGATGATCACCATTGTCTTGACCGAGCAAGGGAAGAACCTGCCACCTAGTTGTTTCATTCGGGTTCGGTTTTGGTTTTGGTGTGTTCACAACAAACAACGTCTCAATCATCTCCTCATTCAATCTGCATATATGCAGTTCAACACATTTAATTCAAAAGTAAAAGAGTTAAAAAAAAAACAAATTAGAAGACCAAATCATCATACTTAAAAGAGCTGGATTTGAACTGATCCCACACCATCTCGCGATCGGAACTCGCTCTTACTTTATCCCAATGCAAAGGCTTCAGTTTAGGTTTCGAACCATTATTATCCACATTCTGGTCGATATCTTCACTTGAGCACTCGTGTTCTTTATTTGGAAACTCTAATCCCTCCTCATTCGAGGGCAACTCAATTGGAGAAATCGAAGCTAGACTCTCGACAACAACTGGTTTAAAGGGCTTAATCAAAACGGGTGGCCCACTGAGCCTCTTTTCCGGCGGTGTAGGAGTTTTCGGGCTTCCCCATAGCTTACTTGGCGGCAATGGAGGTGGCGGTGGAGGCACCACAGGAATGACAGTATTGCCGGTGATATGCTGAACTGGGCTGCTAATTTTAGTAGCCGACTCGACTTCTTGATCTGAGCTTATTGATGTTCTTGGTGATGATTCTTCACTGGTCGGATATTTTTCCGGCAAATTCTGATCTGGAATGTTTGAGACTGTAGGCAATGGTTCTGAGTGCTTGGGTAACAATAAATCTCGCGTATCTGTGCTGTTGAGATGTTCAGGATTGGTAATTCTCACCGGCGAGTTCGTACTGGAATTCATTGGCGATGCTTGCCGGACGGGGCTGCTAATTGCAGCCGGGGATTCTAAATTCTGATCTGAGACATTCGAGATTCGCATTGATGTTTGCAAGTGTCTTTCTGGGGAAGATAAACTTAAGGGCGACCCTGGTAGGGATTCCGGCGGGGGTGGAGGCACGACATTCGAGGTCAGGGGAGAGGATTTCTCACTCTCTGGGATTGATGGGGGTCGAGCAGTGGTGATGTTTAGTGGGGGCTCTAAATTATGGTCGGGGATATCAGAACCCGTCGGAAATGACTCCTCGCTTCTCCTAGAATTTCTCTCCGGTGAAGACGAGCTCGCCGGCGACGGGGATGAGGATTCTGGAAATAACGGCCCTGGCGTTCCCGCCGGCGGAGGCATCTGGGAATGCAGCGGTCCGATAGTCTGAATCTCGATTAAGTCCGGGGATTTGGGAATGGGGCTTCTAGGGCTAAGATTGTTCGCCGGAGAGAGACTCAATGACACGGACCTCACCGGGGAGCCTGAGCCCGATCCAGGGACTGAAGAAGAAGAAGAGTAAGTGGACGACGAATTCGAAGTGGGTTCGTTGAAATTCTCCAAATTAATTGCGGGGAAGGCCCTTCTGGAAGCGGATCCAGTGTCAATCGAGTTCTCGCGGCCATTAATGGAGTTTTTGGGAGAGTAGAAGTCCTCGCTCTCGTCCTCTCTGCTCGACGCCGCGTCGCCGTTGTTGGTCCGGAGATTCTGCCGGAACACTTTCCGTGTGTTCAGCGGTGGCAGCGGGCGGAGCTCCGGTGAGTCCGTTTTCCGGAGATTGGAAGGGCCGTTGTTGGTGTAGTTAGCTGTTACGGTGCCGGTTACGCTGTTGAAAGCAGCTCCGCCGCCGGGGGCGTGTGCGCTGACCAGAGTGCCTAGGTACAGGAACTCCGAGCTGGGCTGCGAAGGTCTCTGAAGCTTGGGGATGTGGCTGAGGGCAGCCGGCGTTGTCTGGTTGAACGAAACGCTGCTGCTGCTGTCAGATCTGTGGGTTTTGCACTGGTCGAAGGACGAAGATCCGTCGGTTGTGCGCCTCCGGAGGTGGAGGAAGACGGCGAGGGAGACGACGGCCACGGCAGCTACGACGGCTGCGACGGCCGCGATGACGAGCTTGGACGAGGCGGAGTCGGACCTGGAGGGGCGTGGGACGCTAAGGGAGGAGATGTTGGCGGGGAAAGAGGCAAAGGAGGCGGGGGGCGGCGGAGTTGACGGGTTGGAGAACGGGAAGAAAGGAGGGGAGCCTTCGGGCGTCGAGCCGGTGAATGGGTAGTTGGGAGGCGCCGGCGGGGAGGGGCTGGGAGGGTTGGAAGGGACGGCGGGGCCCTGGGGTTGGAAGGGCTGGTGGAGGACGCGGCGGTGGAGGAGGCGGTCGGTGGACGATAAGGGGCGGAGGATGAGGAGTAGGAGAAGGAGGAGGCGGAGGAGGGCGGCGGCGGTGGTGGTGGCGGTGGCGGTGGGCATTTTGTTTTTAGTGGGTGGATGAAAATGAAATGACGGAACTTTGTGACTGTGAAATTGTGAATGAATGAGTTAATTCACTTCTGTTCAACACACAGTGAGCGTGTGAGTGTGGGAGAGAGAGAGTGATAGAAGACTAGTGTGTGTGCTAAATTGTTAAACTCAAAAATCTATTATTTTATTTTAAATCTTTATTAGTGTAATGATGTGGTGGGGATATATAATCATATTGGGGAAGGTGTTTTTGCATGGATGTATTTATTTATTTTTATTTGCATGTATATTATAAGTGCTATGGTTGAAAATAATGTAAAATTGANTTTTTTTCTTTTTCAACGATAGAAACCTCCACAACCAATTAAAAAGAGTGTACAAAAGTCTGATACAAACCCACAAGGATAAAACACACTTGAACATTGGTCTAGAGACAAACCCAACTACGTACACAACTAAAGCAGGGACTAACACCCTGGAGCCTTTAGCCGATACAAACCTCCAACAAACACCTCACAAACACACCAACGGCAAGTTACAGACAAGAAGATAAACTAACAAACCATAAGAGAAGAAAAAACCCAAAACACCCATAAACAGACACCCAAGTCACATCATAATAAAAACACAAAAAACAACCAAGACAAAGAACACTAAAGCAAACTAGAGACTGAGAATAACTCCTGCCAATCTTTCCTAGCACCTTTTGCCACCATCAACTCTGGAAGCCACACTTTTTCGAACAGTCATAGGTTCCTCGACCTCCACAACCACCACAACAAATAGGTTGATAATTGAATCCTCACTTATGAGGTTTCAGTTTTATCAAGTGTACAAATCTGCCACCACCACTGTTTGAAAGGGAGAGTAGCCTGATGACCTTCTTCCCAATCCAAATGTGATAGTTTCCAAACTAACTTACCCCTTCTACACTTGAAAACAGATGTTCCATTGTCTCTTCATCCGCTCCACACATTTGGCAAATGATATCAATCTACACTCCTTTTTTCACCACATTAAATTTTACTGGGAGAATGACTAAGAAACATTTCCAAACAAAATGTTTCAATTTTATGGAGCTAACGAATGCGTTTGCTACAAAACCATCCATTTGTCTCACTATTCTAAAAATTTAATTCGACCGGCCAGTCTGACTACTTCGAACGAACACTGTTTAACATATTTAAAGGTATTTATAATATGAATAAAAATATAGTACGGATTTAAATATAATGGATAGGTATAGATTAACAATCCATTAATTTAAATATTTAAAAGTTTTAAATGTTCTGAATATTTATTTAATACTAATTTCATATGTAAAAATTATCACATAAGATATTATATGTTTAAAAAAATTAATTAATTTAAATATCGGTCGGACTGGTTCAACATTGGTCCAATGAATTATTAAAATATTAGCTTGACATGATCAATGAAAGGTCTGGTTCTTGAAAACCTTATTTAATTGAAGCATTAACAGATATACTAAGTTTGTTTATTTGAGGATACATGTAACTAATTGTGAAAAGTTGGGGATGACTTCATAACAAAATTGAAATATACATATTTCATAATATAATGTCAAACTTTAAAATAAAATATAAATAAATGTATGACATTTTATAGTATAAATATATACTACTACAACACCCATGTATTACATTAGTGCTTGTTAAAAAATTATTCTTAAATTTTAAAATTAATGAGAAAAATTATTTTAAATTTTATTTACTTTTTTACAAAAAATATATATTATTATATATTTTAGAATGACATTTGTTACTTGTGTGACTTATATGTGTTATTATAGTAATTTTTATAACTTATATCATATAACTCATACAATATGGATGTTAAATCGAAATCATCACGAGATGATTAATTTGATATATCATATATGTAAAACTGATAAAAAGTACAAAAGTTATTAACTTTTAAAATACATCTACAATTCAATGGTTATACTAAGAAATGATATTAAAATGCAATTAATACATGTAACATTACCATAAATAATCAACATATTTACGAATAATCCGGATCTAATTATTTTTCGATTAGAAGTAAATTAAAATCTACCCAAAACTAATAACGAAGCATGTAATGTTGCCACTTAGGCTCATCACATTTTAAATTAATATATAAGAGGGAAGAAAGATTTTTAAGTTCGACTCCATACTGCAAGACACCGTAAATACATTATTTGTGATACCATTATATACAAACAACTAATGTAGCATTGTTCAAATTTTATACCATTTTTTTTTTAAAAAAAAAAAATTACTATATTACTGAGTCAATCTTAATCCAAAACTTTTTTAACTTAATATATGTGCACTAAGTCATAAATGAAGATGCATTTATATATATGTAGTTGATTATGCAAAAATTGTCAACGAATCTCCAATAATTGAAGTTATTTCTTTCCACGTCAAAATTTGGCCAGGGTCTAAGATTTTTTAGGTGATCTTGGACTCGACAGGGACATTTTTTTTATAGTAACGTTATTTAAAAATCCTGTGTAAATAAATTTATGTCTTAAAATACAATTTTTCCTTATCTAATTACATGATTAAACTTATATTTTTTTGTCTTTTACGTGTTAGTCACATACATGCATGTACGATATTGCACCTAATGCTTTGCTGAATTATTTGCACTAATAATTCTTTATGTGAAAATTAAATTATGGCCCCAGCTTTTGGAAAATTTTTAATGGGTGTCTTTTACTAAATGGTAGTTTTACATACTACATGGACTAAAGTTACATATAAAATAAGTTGCTGGACTGAAAAGTAAATTAAATAGCTGCCGACACTTCTTCGATGCCCATAACAACAGAAAATAATTATTTTGTCCATAAATTTGTTGTAATAATAAATATAACACTTCGTACAACTCAATTTCGAAAGAAAAACATATTTTCAGAATATATTAAATATGCATTCAGATTTAGATGGAGACAAATTATAACAAATTAAAATAGTATAAATAAACACATGTTTGGATACTGGAAGTGGTATATGAGAAGAAAAATAATTAATGTTGGCACGTGTATTCACATGCTGCATACCCAAAGCAGTAATAATACTAAATTTGCTTTTTTGAATAATTAAGTAATAGAAATTGAGCTCTGACTTATTTATCAATATAAATTAATCATATTTGAGTTGAACTCGAATTTTAACGAGATGAATTATATAAAATTATATATATAAAAAAAGTCAAGCCCGACTTGTTAACGATGTCATGCTTTACTGTTTTAGACAAGTTCACGAGTTGCTCGTTTCATTTAACACTCTAATTGCAAGCTCTAGGGCATCATAAAATCATGTTTTTTGTCATTACTCAAGTCAATGCTTGACTCTAACTCGAATTTGATTTAACATTTAAATTCATTGCTTGAGTGTTCGGCACTCGATTATATGTATCTGAATCCTACCTCGATCGACAACGTCTGCTCGTTTGCATTTCTATTCAGAATAAAGCTAATTTAGCTTAGCTTTTAAATTTAAAATGATTGGCTAACTTTTGGATTATCAATTCAGTCCATTTATTTATTTGTTTATTTTTTGAAAATAAAAGGTAAAGCTTCAAATGCAATATTGAAATTGATTTTAACACACTAATTTAAGTTACAAAAAATTAAATATTTTTAAATATTTTATGAATTATAGATCATCTAATTAAATAAGTAAATAAGTCTACATGTCTAAAAATCATATGGGAAACCGTTTTGTCTGTAGTAAGGTTGCACTAATGACACTTGGCGGCCGACAAACGCTAATGTTTAATTGCTGAAAGTATGATTAGTGTTAATTAAATGAGATAAGCGGTCAGTACAATAATAATTACTATACTAATCACACACTCCCAGATAAAATAATTAGGTCAAATTGCATTTGGCCCTTAAATTATGGGAGAAAATTTAGGGGTGATGTTTACAGATTCAGCTACTTTTTATTTGGTTTGTTTTTTAATTATAGTTAATTTTAAAAAATATGGTATGGTTAGTTGTGAATGGATATATTAAAATAATATTTAAATAAGATAATTAAAATTGATTTGATGTAAAAAAAATGATTGGAAGTGATGATTAGTTAAAATTAGATGAATAGTGAATTAAAGTTGATGTGATGTGTAAGAATAATTGTTTAATGAGTATGAATTGAAATAATAGTTAAGAAATTATTTAAAAATCCTATTTCTCAAACTAATGAGTATAGTCGAGCTCTGACTTTTCAATTAATGAATTTTAATCAAACTCGAATTTGGCAAGCCAAATTTAATTTTTTTAACAATTCTAAAAACAATAAGAACATATTTAATTCAATTTGTTTACCAGTAATTCAGTTTGTTTAACAATTCTAAAACCAATAAAAATTACCTATATATATGTACATAATAAATGTACATAATACGTAACACTCACATGGAGTGGAGTCCACTTAATTTTTTATTTTTAATAAGTCTCACTCAATATGAGTGTTATATGCACTCCTATATATATAATATTATGTACATATAACATTTCCATTAGACAAGCAAAGGTCCTTCTTCTATGGGACGAACATAAAAGCAACTTTCTTATGTCATGAGTTCTATTCCCAAGGTGCGCGAACCTCCTTAGTCAAAGTAGCATATTTAATTCAAGCATTATACTATTATTTAGAGTTTATATATTCGAAAAAATTGTGACCTAACACATCAAAGGGACAAAATATTTTTTTCCCTCATGAAGTATGGTACAAATGAAATCACAAAAATAGCATAACTCGTACCTCGTCATTTCATACAATAAAAAAAATTAAGGATTCAGAAACAAAATTTACTGTATACGAATTTGAAAAGCGTGTTGAAGTATTATTTTAATATATCTTACAAATCTCGCATCTACTAATTCAATCCTACTTATGAATAATGTTTTAAAAAAAAATTATTTGTTTGGTCAATAAATATTTGTACGAGAGTTATAAAATTAAAACCTTTAACTAGCGTGAATATAAAATATGAAAATAAAGGAAAATGCTACAAGTACATAATACTCACCTGGAGTGGGTTCACTTGATTTTTTATTTTTAGTCGGCCCCACTCAATGTGAATGTTATGTATAATACCCTTATGTACAATATTATGTAACTATAACATTTCTCGAAAATGAATATACTTAATTGTCTAAAAATAGACAAGTAAATATGTTATACTATAACGTAAATTAAGCTACAAAATCTCAAAAGATTCGATATCCTATCGTTACATTTCAATCCCTTTCAAATATATGATTTATGTATAAGTAAGTGAGTGGTCAATGATTATATATCCAATCTAAATCATTGCTCTTTGAAATGACATTCATTGTGACGAATATCTCAATTGGATTCCATTTAAAAGGACCCAATAAGTGGAAAAAAAAGGGGGACAATAAAGAAGCAAAAGCAAAAGGAGTTAAGCGCATGATTTTGCTACTTTATGAAAATAGCGTCCAAGTTTTTGTCATTTCTAACTTTTTTTTAGTGTGCAATGTTATAATAAGAGTAAAGTTAGAGGATAAAACTGCAACTTTTATAGAAAGCTGTATTTGCAATGCGCCACCTTAATTTCCATAATGGACGTCTACAAATTTTAAGGGGAAAAAAGATGAATGAACAACTTGCAACTCTTGCATTAAAACTTTGTGGAGTTTCAAGTTAGCAAAAATGGCCAAACTTCTAAATAAAAAACGCTGCTAATAGAAGCATTTGGAGTTGACTTTTAGATGGAAATAATTAGATTACTTAATTAACCTTTTTTATTTCCAATATTTGAGCTACCATCTTCTCAAATCGCTTGGAACCTTCAGAGCTTCTTTATTAAAAAAAAATAATAAATAAATAAATAAATTTGAATTCATTCTGATTTCTTTGCCCTCGTAGTTGAGAGCAATCATATTTTTTTATCCAATTATTAAAAAAAAAACAAAAGTAAGACGTTTCAAATTGAACAAATAAAAGACACCTTACTAATCTAACAACTTTTTTATCTGAATAGGTTGGGGACTATTATTTGTTAGGTTATTATTAAATAACATTTTAATCAAACATTTTAAATACACATAATCTGTATTCCCTAAATAATTATAACGTTTACGTATATGAATAGTATTAAATAAAAGAATATCCTTATAAGTAATTTTATACGTTAATAGCTAATTTTATGCTATTCTCAG
>BKCP01013292.1:72505-93561 GCA_008636005.1 Striga asiatica | reverse complement strand
TACTCCCAATTTTCTTTTCCTAAAAGACTAAGAATTGCTTGTTTTGGTGTTTACAGAGACACCAAATATTACCTGGAATTCACTTCGGCAGGTTAATTTATCTTCTCAGCAATCTTTAGTAAGTTCAAATATGCTCTGCAAACAAAATGCAAGTCCATGTAAAAAGAGCAGTGCACGCCTTGTCCAGGTGAAATAAGACAGCGTTGAAATTACACCTTTTCATAGCTATAATTACATATTGGTCATAAAATTAAAAGAGCAAGCACCACTCTTCAGCTTGCTACCTTTATTGCTCCGATTTCATCTATCTTTGAGCTCTTGTGCTGCAAAATTTCAGGTGTCATATATACGATTTAGAGAAGAAATAAGCAACTGTGGCAGGTAACTATGATAGCACTCACATCACTGATAAGAAACCTTAAACACAACAAAAAAATTCTAATGATGACTGACGTAACAGTTGACTACTCTTTTTACCTTACTTTTCTTGTGTTTATGAATGTCATTGCCATCTCCATCTCCATCATGCTTTCTCTTCTGAATACAGATATTGAGAAATACATTTTGATTTAAAGGTCAATCCACAATGTCATCATAAGAAAATAGTTTATGTCAACATATCAGGAAGTAAAGGAAACGTTTCAGTGAACCGAATAAGCAACAACTAAAACTTTCAATTTCCAGTCATTCTATCTTAGCGTTTGGGGTTCTCTTTTTACCTACACAGCCACCTGAGAGTGTTATCCTCCTCATTAAAATGGTGCATTCAGTACAGATGACTAATACGCAGCCAAGATTTTCCCACATAATAATAGGCTCAGTTTAGACTAATCTTGGAAGGTTGGGGTCAAGTTACAACTTCAAAGAAGTATACTGATGTAAAAGTAGTTCTTTCTGTATTCTTATGAAAATATCCTGTGCAAGACCGATTAGAATTCTTTCGGATAATAGAATTGTTTTAGGAGGGACATGTATTGAGACAGTCGTATGTCTGGTTCTATTAATGGGGAAATAGAAGCGGCATATTAAAATTAAACGGAAAATTGCAATAATTTCCAGACCTTCTCATGATGTCTTTTTGAGTGGTCATATCCAGAATCATTATGACCACTTTTATCTTTTTTCTTCTCCTTGTCCTTGTCTTTGCTTCGATCTTTATGCCGATGTTTATGCTTCTTGTGCTCTTTATCCTTGTCTTTGTCTCTGTCCTTGTCCTTGTGCTTTTTATGCTTCTTCTCCTTGTCTTTAGATTCTCCTTTAGATTTCCCAGCAACGGTAGGACTACCCTTCTCAGACTACAAATTGTTATAATATTACATAGAACTTCTTTCTTATCAGCACAATTTATATTTCATAGTAGCCAAAAAATATAGCAAGGGCAGTGTTTACGAACTCACTGGAGGAAGAAAAACAGGAGCTGTTTCCCTCAGTTGAAAAGCTTCCCGAAGGACATCTAAGTCAAAAGGTTGTATACGTGATCTAGTTTCCCTTGATATAGATGTATCTTGAATAAGCTGGCCTAATTGCATTTCTTCTCCTTTTCTGATATCAGTGTCCCCAACCACATTGTGAAGGTAGTGAGCGTCTGATACTGAAACAGGAAGTGGTCTCTTGCAGAAGAAATCATAGTGCGGCAACAACTTGTATTGACTTATAAGATCTACAGCACCTGTAAGTTCTCTTGGCCCTAATTTCAAGGATGTGATAGAAAGTCAATTCTATAAACCAGAACTAAACATGGACTGCAAAAAAACATAAGCAAAAACCAAACTCATCTTTCCTTGAAAATTTAATGTATCTATAATTATCTGCAAATATCTCACCTTTTCTGATACCTGCTAGAATGAAGGAGACAAGAAGAAACTATGAATTTCTGGAGTCCAATGTTTAGTAATGCCCGATAACATGTTAGATAACCTCACTCTAGGAAAAAAGTAATACTAGATCACAATATAAACTGGCCAACAATAATAATGCAGCAAGATCCACATTAAGGATCATTACCTCTTCCAAACTTCTTGTTATCAGAATCCATCAATCAGCTTCTGATATCAAAGTATCTCATTACTGCCACCACATTCAACTGAAAAAAAAAAAACAAAAAGAGTAATTAACTTCCAAACTCGATTTTATTTCCATACCTCTGCCAATTTAAAAGTAATGATACCATCAAGAGTAAAAAAGCAAAAACTACGACACATTAAGTCAACAAATTTATTGTAAGAAAACCCAACACCTGGAGAGTCCCTAAAAATCTGATCACATGAGACATTAGTTGGATACTTGTATGTGCATTAAAAGAGAAGGTGTGGTTCACAAATCACAATGTAAAAAGAGTGTGATCAGAAGAGTAAAAAGTACAACATGGAGTCAAAATTCTAAAGATTCCAAAAGTTTCTGCACATAGCTTGGCCTAACATTCAAATTTGGTGGATTGTGTGCGTAGCAAAAGAAAATAACAAATTATTGAAGCAATTTTTTTCTCAGAACTTGTCCCTCTTCCAATAGTTTAATGAGTTATAACTTATAACTTGTACCGGTAACAGCTTACGAACAAGAAGCCTTGGCATTCTACTAAAACTTTAATATACTGCATTGGACATATTGGAGTAAAATGTCGGTATCCGAGGTTACTTGTAGGTGTTAAATAGTGATATCAAGTGATCATCCTACTATACAAAATAATGAAACTGCTTATAGATACTTAATTATAAATTGAGGCATACAAACCCCCATCTGTCAGAAGCATGACTTAAGACTTGGTTATATTGGGCTCTAAAATAACAGACACTACACCCCCGTCACACCGTATCCTTGCAAGAACATCAGCAGAGTTATATTAAGAAAGCTGAGATAGAGGATCGATTATCTTATATATTACAGAGCTTTTTTAATTGAAAAAAGTAAAAACTACTTCAAGGTCAGTAGCAGCAATCACGTTTTATTGTTATAATATTTTACGTTTTCATTGAATGCGTAAGGATCATGTGTCGCATTAGAAGTAATGTCTGTTTTACAGTTAAATTTCATCTCAGTTTCAAGACCATGTATCATTATTGTTCGTTGATGAAATTACGAACCTCTGAAAAGGTAACAATTAACAATAATTCTTTTTCATTCAATAAGTGAGCTCGTTCTGTGAATTTCATATCCCTTATCTGGAAATGCTGCATTTATACCATTGCTACAATTCTCTCAATCCTACTATAATACAAAATTATGATTTACAACTCATTAATGCGACAAGAAGATCAAGAGGATAAATCATGGTCAAATACTATTCATAGCATCTTCATAACGGGAATATTTCCAACAACCCCATTTTCTTTTAAGAAAAAACACTCTAGTATTTTACACTTAACTGTGTCCATTGAATGGAGCTGGAAGAGTCATTGTTGAAAATTCTCCTGGCATTGTGCTAATAATGGACTAGATCAAAATGACTCAATCAAATTCTAGTGCTTCTTCTATTAGTGAAGTTTCTAGAAAAAAAAATATATATATATCAAACGGCGCAATGCACCTTGGGTCGCTACGGAAACAGCCTCCTTGTATAATTACAAGGGTAAGGTCTGCGTACAACTGACCCCCCAGACCCCAACCTGTTGGGAATATACTGGGTATGTTGTTGTTGTTGCTGTTGTTATTTTACACTCAACCAGAGAAACAATATCCAAGCCAAAAACTCATCCACGTAGTTAATCTCAACTTGTTTGAGACGTAACCAATATCATTATTAAATAGACAGATGTACAGTCTGCCACAAACAAGTGAACTAGTCCATCTTGTCATGGATTCCATACCAACAACTACCATTGTCAATAACTACCGTGAAAATCATTAATCAATGGAAATACCTAGCCTAAACTATTCAGATGCTTAACCAAGCTAAAAAAAGATCATGGAGAGATAAACTTTCCAATATAATTCAAAAGATAACTAACAAACAAACATACCGCACAGGCCTTTTTCTGTAGCGATAAACCTAACACGGTTAAAGCTTCAGATCAACTAAGACAATTTCGAAAAGAAATTCAGTAGCAGCCCTAGATCATTCAACACACGGCCGAATCACAAAGAACTAAGTTAAAGATGAACTATCAGACAAAATCGCACTACCCAACAGGATCTACAATGAACCGAAATGATTAAAACCCTAGTCGTCAATGTTTCAGAAAATGAGAATTCATTTGAAGTAACCGTAACCCTAAATTAACGAACCCATATTCAGTTACACTGAACAGAGAAATAAATTACCGGACACAGCGAAGCCACTCCCAATTCCAGACACCCAAATAACAGTCTCGCCGTCACCGAGCAACCGAATTCGGGGAATTTTTTTTCCAGTCAGGTTTTTGAATACCGCCGGTGAATAAACCCGGCGTCTGCAACT
Organism: Striga asiatica; assembly: GCA_008636005.1. Taxonomy (NCBI): domain Eukaryota; kingdom Viridiplantae; phylum Streptophyta; class Magnoliopsida; order Lamiales; family Orobanchaceae; genus Striga; species Striga asiatica. The sequence goes on along the minus strand of BKCP01013292.1, from coordinate 89,168 downwards.
ATTTTCCGGTCAAATTCAGGCTTGGAAGCAATGCATGGAATCAGAAAGGCGAAGAACTGTACGGTCGAGCTGCTTGAAAATCTCGTCACATGGAGGGAAAATTTGAGGCTAAGAAAATCAATCTATATATATATAATTACTAGCTAATAGAATTTAATAAAACCTATTTAATTTTACCTATGTGGCAATTTAACAATTTTTCCTCCAAAAACCGTTACATTTTGATGTATTTAATCTTTCATTTAATCATTAAATAATTAATACTCATCACTTCAAAATTACAAAAATCATTTTAAACTTTTGATTAATGACAGTTGACCATATAATGTGTTGACCGTACAATGTGATTAGATGTTATTATTGTTGTTACATTTAATTTTTTTTTTTTTGAAAATAAAAAATATATTTGAAATTCCTAAATAAATAATAAATAATTCACAAATAAAAGACATACCAAAATATACATTACATCCAATCAGATAAACGCAATTTTAAAAAAAAAATATTCCAACTCTTTTAATTGTAAATTTGGTCTGCAAAAAAGTGAAAGAAAAATAATTAATCATTATATGTACAGACTCACAATAATTTATTTATATCTGTGCAAATGCACAGGTCGAATACTAGTATATATAATTGTAGGGTATTACATTAATGCAATAGCTTACTTTTTCCCGCCCATATTTTTGAGCTATTTATAGTATGTTTCAACTTTCAACTTCTATTTTATTTATAGTTACATCTACTGATTTGTAATTAATTTTTTAGTTTATATTTAATAAAGTTGTAATGGTTGTCTTAAAAATTAGTATAATTGCACTATTTGTTAATTTGGTAAGTAATATTACATATTTTATGTAAGCATTACAATAATATATCCTTTCTTTTAGTAACTAGTATGAGTCCCGTGCACTGCACGGGTAAAAGATATTCATTAATATTTATAAATTAAAATTTTTTTATAAAGTAATATTTGTAAATTAAAAATATAGAATCAAATACCTATATTAATTTGTTGAAAATATTATATAAAGTTTAAATTGTGAGAAATTACGTAAAAATGTCTATTTAAAATTAGTACACAACCCATGGATACATATAACTGATAATAAATTACATTATATTCGTTTCAAAATAAGTGTCATTTCAAATTTTTTATTCAGAAATTCGATTTGACTATAATGTGATTACATAAAACAATTATTTTGGTAAAATTTTATCATATATTTAACAACATATGTGAATAATAATTATAAATATAAAATTTATATTGTTTCATTACTTAAAATAATTTATTTTTGTATAAACTATTCAAATAAAAAAAATTAAGTAGTTGAGTAATTTATTGAACTATAAATAATTGACTATTTCATTCACGTCCAAGTTAATATTGACCCGTAAGTTATGAATAATTGTTTTTTTTAATTTTAAATAAAAATATTTTTATTTTTTTATATATTATATACCAAATTTAAATTATGCAACTAATAAAGGTAATAGCTGCAAGTTTTGTCAATATATTATATTTCACATTTAAATTATTCAACAAATAAAGGTAATAGCCGCAACATTTGACCAAATTAATTTTGTACATTAATTACATTTACTTAGGCAGAATTTTTCAAACTTTGGCAAGAAAAAAGAATTGCCCAATTTAGTAATTCTGAATTTTTAGGCGAGAAAACCAAATATTTTTTTATTGATTTTTAGTTACTATTTCAAGTAAATATCATTGTCTTTTTATATATTAATAGATGTCATATTTTTGTAGCGTGCTATGCCACGGGATTTCACGATTTGTTGATTATTAGATATTTAATGATAAATTGTTTGAATCAAATAATTTGTTGACATTAACGTGAAAAAAAATATTATTTAGTAGTAAACTTAAATTTATATCATTCATGATATTAAATATTCAATATTTGATTTTATGTTTATATTAAGTACATATTACTTAGGTCACATAATTTCATAATTTTTAATTACTTATTTTGATTAATAATCAAATAATTTATTCCTTTTTCTTTTGAAAATCTAAGGACTCTTTTTTTTTCTCCCCCAACGAAATGAAATGAGTCTAAAATAATATATAATTGGATGTGATTTACTTGCCAAATATTGGATGTGATTAATTGGTTAATAAATTGTTTAAGCGGGACATGCAAAAAATTTCAAAAATATTTGCTGAAAATTGTTCAAAACGAAAAACAGAAGCGGGAAAGAATGACTAAAGAAGCGGGAAATGAAATATTTTTCTCAAAGTTTTTCAAATAGTTTTTCTTCTCCTTATTATATAGTAATAGATTAGTACATTAACTTTGATTTTTAAAAAATTATTAGAAGTTAAGTAATACATAGATTTGAATTTGCCTTAGAAATAAATTTATAAAAATAAATCATAATCATATTTATTATTTTGTGCTTTCATTTTTAGGAATTCCATTATTAATTCATAAAAAATCCTACATATTTTTTTCTACAGTCATTTTAATAATGTAAATTAATGTTAGTTTAATTAACATATGTTTTTTTTTTCAATTATTATTCAAAATTAAATTTTTAAATGTTGTAACATAGATAAATTTTATACATTAGTCTACTGAGATGCAATGGTTCTTTATTTTACCTTCATATTTGTGAAATAAAAATCATTCTAATTAATGTGTAATAAGAGATTGTGGTATTTAGTAATGACCACATATTTTTATAATGAAATAATATCATATAAGTATTTGCTTATAGGTGGAAAATTATTAGATGAAATTAATAATCTACACGTACATGTATTTTATCATATAAATATATTATGTATTTCATTTGTACAATAATTCTCTAAAAATATCAATTTATATGGTATATAATATTTGTGTTGTCCATTTAAATTTTTTTACTTTGTTTATAATTTTATTTTTTTTATTAATATAATACTCAAGGAGTATAAAAATTAGATGATTCATTATATTCATATAATAATAGTCATTAATGTATGGTAAATCTACATTTATATTGTTTTATTTTTTAGTTTTAAAAATCCAACTTAGAGTCATTGATGTAATGATTCAATTATAAATGTGATATATAATATTAATAAATTTTATTTTAATTAATATTTTTATGTGTAATATTTATTTATCAATTTATTTTTGATAACCTGTGCAAATGCACAGGATTAATTCTAGTGAGGTGGCTAAGGTGAAATCGGGAATTTAGAGCTATAACACAGACTTTCAAGGGCACTTCCATTGGCTTCGTAGGGAGAATCTAACACGTGGCGGCAGCCCAATGGCTTCTACAATAATTTGCCATTTTTTTATAGTTGTTTTCTTTTAATTGTGTGATTTTGAGATTTTTATTTTCTAATATTTGGAAAAACGGCTATAAATATATGAAAATAATAATTAGCTTTCAAATATTTTTTAAAAAATATAATAATTTATATGATAATTATCTTTTAAAGTATAACATGCTAGCAGTATAATTTATTTGTAACATTACTTGTTTTATCTATCTTAATTTTTTGAATTGGTGAATAATGGATAATCATGAAGGGAATATATCACCTGATTTGGTATTGTTAGTGCTAAAATAGTGAAGATGGATTATAAAGTTTTATATTGTATATGAACTAGTCTTGCAAACAAGTCAGAAATGTTTGCAAACGCTCGAATCAAAGCTAGTCTCGAGTTAAAAAAAAATAAAAAAAAAATTGGGACAAAAAACGCGAGTCGAGCTCGAACTTGTATTTTGTAAGCTCAATTAAACAATGAGCCGCTCGAGTATATGTATTACCTAGTACCATAAGCTAAGTTTGGCCTAAAATTAACAAAAAAAAATGTCCTTAAATTTGAGCCGATCTCGAGCTGATGCATATCGATCGAGTTGATTTCAAAAGTTTGTATAATATTCTTGAGTCGAGCCTTGACAAGCTTGGCTCTGGTCGATCTTAAGCTCGAGCACAAGCCAAAAAAATCAAACGCAACTCAATAAGCGCATTGCAACTCTTTTGCAACCCTACTATTAACATATGGGCATTTTCTCCTACCATATAATCTGAAGACGAATGTGCTGCTATCTTAAACTTCTATTCTAGAATGAATCAATCAAATCAAGCACCAAAACCTTTGTATGTGGAACAAATTAATTCTAAAGGAATGAAGTCTATATGGCTTTCTCCAAATATTTTCCAAAAGCAAATGAGGTTAAGATATGGTAGTTGACATGCGTCATATTTACGTGCATTTTATAGTAATTTTTGTGCCTGTTTCGTCGTAATTTGATATATAACTAATTATTATATAATTAATTATTTTTTAATTAATTATTTATTTAATTAATATTATTAAGCTATGACAAAGGTGTTTTATTTGAGTTTTGATAGAAAATGGTGTTCGATATAATTTATTATTGGAGTCGGAAACGACAAAAATCGGTCGAAGGCCATGTGCACGCGCTGCATTAGAACTATCTCAAGTACAAGGCCCGTAGGGAGATTAAAGGCAGCCCCATTTAACACTCCATCAGCACCCAATTACAAGGTCCAGGATAAATCTTTAACAGCAGCCCAATACATATAATTGGCCCAAAATCATAAAAGGCTTAAGTGAGGGCATGATAGTAATTTGCACAATTCAGCTTTGTCTTCCTCAAATATCACGTACAGAATGCAAGTCCGCCATTGATGAGATGCGGCTCGTTCATCACCTCGCCACCACGCCGATTCTCAGCCACCGGAGACCACGTTGATGGCCGTCATTGCCAGACCGTCGTCGGAGAAGAAGCTTGGACGTCAAAGGCGCGCCGGAAAAGCTGCTGTCAAAAGCCGCCGGAAGTGACTGGAAATGGACGGAAATCGCCGGCGCACCACCTGGACGTATTAAGACCACGGGGAGTCGACTGGGATGTCGGAAAACCGACAAGGAGCATCTATATGAGCTAAAAGTGAAGATTTCGAGCTATTTTTGGTGCCCAGGTACACACGATCGTGTGAGCCCGAGAAACGGCTCGTGTCGTTCCGACGGGTCGTGAATTCAGCTCTCGACTTTGTCACACGACTCGTGTGACTAATGACACGAGTCGTGTGACCCTGGGCGCGATTTGTTCGAGTTTGACGCGTTTTTCCGATTTTTATGGTATTTTCGACCTATTTCGACTAGGACTCGACCCCAACTATTTAAGAGACACTAGGGCACGTTTTTGAGGAGTCTTACACATAATTTTCACATCTTTAGAGATCTTTGGAGGCTAGAAACACGAGCAAGACGAGGGAAAAAGCCGGGAAGAAAGGATCGACGGAGCCGAATAAGCTTTTTCTTTCTTTTTCTTTTCCTCTTTCGAACTCAATATTTTATATTTATTTTTTTTATTTTGAAAGCATGTTTCTAGGCTAGATTTATCTTAGATTCTAGGATTTGTTAGTACTCGGATTGATTTATGATTTAGTTTTTATTTATTTCATTCCGGTTTATCTTTCGTCTATGAATTTCTTTTGCTTATTATTATTGTGTGAGTAGATGGCCACTATGAATGCATATTTGTGATCGATTTGAGACCGAGAGGAGATAATTGATTGCTAGAATTGAGAAATTTATAACGTAAGACAATAAACAGACGAGAGGTTGATAGGACCTTGCGAGAGAATGAAAATCCTAGGAACTTATGGGAGTTAGTTGTTCATCTTGAGACCGAGAGGAGATAGATAACAATTAATATCTACGATTTGACTTGTTCGAGAGAAAGGTTTGAAATCAATTTAGCGATTATCTCTACGATTGGTAAAATTAAATAAGGTTTGTTTGAATATAAACGATTCATGAATTAATTCCAAGGAACACTTAGCCTAGAATCTATCGTTTGTATCTTATTTTATTTTTTAGATATATTAGTTTTTAGTTTAATTCTTAGTTTATAATCACCATTCAATTCACTAGTCTAGATAATATTTAATCGTTATTACTTTAGTACTTAATTAATTTAACTACAATCTCTGTGGAATACGACCTTGCGCGCCACTACCTATAGCTACTCCGTACACTTGCGGATAGCGAAAATAATTAGCGAACAGTAGTCGATCAGATAGAAATATTAGCGAGAGATTAGAGAGGAAAATTTACTAAAACTTGTTTCTTTTTGTTTCATAAGTTTTCTTTTGGACATGAACAACATATAAAAATTACTCCATGTAGCTGCAAATCACTTTTTATAAATATTTGATTTGTCATATATTTATGTCATTGACTTTTAAATTGCATTATTTTTTGGTTTACTTGTTTATGAATTATTTATTTATTTAATTTGATGATCGTAATATTACAAAAATAAATAAATAAACATTTGAGAGTATTTATATTCTTTTGGTGTGTGTGTGTCTGAATTTTGGGTGATAATGGATTTTTTATTTTTTATTTATTTATTTATTTATTTATTTATTTTGCAAATGGGCTTAGGTCAGATTATATGGTGTCCTTATTCCGCCTTCATGTTGTAGCAACTAGCATCTGAGATGTTTAGATCTGTTGGAAATTAATCATTGTCCAAATGGACATACATAAACTTTCATTATAACCAGTGGGCCTCTGAGTCTTAATAATAATATTTGAACAATTTAGCCCAATTCATGTAAGAGGCCCAACTAGAGTTCGCTTGTATTTTTTTATTTAAAATAATTATATTTAAACCAACCATATTATTGTGTGCACACAAATTAACAAATAACTTCAAGTCGTTAGGCTTGCTTGGATACAAATATATCAGCTTTGTTAACTATCATTAATTTTGAAAAGGTTGGCATGATTAGTTATTAGTAGAATTTTTGAGTTTATATTAAAATAATATTTATAATAAAATAATTAAAGTTGATTGATGAAAAAATAGGAGATACATTACATAAATTGATGTTTAATTAAAATTATGCGAGTTGATGAATAGTGAATTAAAATTGATGTGATATGTAAGAATAATTGGTTAATATAATTTAATTATATTGATAATAGTGAAGATAGTGAAGCTTGATTATAGTTGAGTTAGATTTTGAATATGAATTGAGATAATTTATAAACAAACCCACCCTAACTCCCGAGCAATAAAATTCTCACTGACAACTAAATAATTTTGTTTAGAGAAATAATTATCTACTCGTAATTAGAACATGGTCTATATAACTCATAATTTGCTCCAAGAAAATAATAAAATTCTAATTTATATTTTAAATAGAATTTTAAAGAGAAAATGAATGAATATTCTAATGCTATTATTTACATTGTAATTAAGTTTTATTGAAATTTTCGTTGGATTTTAATGATTCTAATGTGGATTTTTCAACGACTCAAAGATAAAAACAAAAAAATAATACAAATCACATATTTTAATGAGAGTTCCAAATAGACAACCATTGAANACAGAATCTGCATATTTAAATGGAATTTTCTACAGTAATAATTTTTTGGGGAAATGATTATTGGAATCATCAAATTATCGAACTAAAATTTTAAGAAAAATTCAATTCCAACAAAAATAATATAGTGTTGATCTATGTTGGAATATCCATTATAATTTTTCAATTAAAACCATACCACTGAATTTTTCATTGGAATGTGTCACAATTCCAATATAATAACTTTTTTGTATTGATTCCGTCAAATAAAACATAATTCCAACAAAATATACGTTTTCAAATATCAGTTACCAAAGTACAGAAAATGTGCTAACACAATATTGTCATTTGTGAACTAGACTTTTAAATTGTGTACTAGAGAGCATTTTATTGGTAAGAATTTTTTTTTCTTTTACCTAATTTTACGGTTCCATTTCCGTAAATAGAAGACTTGGAAAAATTTTCAAAATTGAATGAAAAATTAAATCTCATAAGAAATGAGTTAAAATTTAAGAAATATTGAGTGTTAATAGCTCGGAGTTAACTAGGCTCGAGAGATAGTTGACTCAAACAAGCACAAAAGGTTAACAATATTATTATTTATGAAGGAAAACTTGTGTAATTAGTGATAATAAAAATATTTCCCCTTATTCCAAGAATCATTAAAATTAAGATAAAATGACTTTTTACAGCTTGCTTGTGTTTACTTGTTATTATAATCTGTAGAGCCATAGAGCAGTAAAAAAACGTTCCCAATTCCGTAAAATTAGGGCTTCCGGCAATGGCCGACAACGTTCCCAATTCCCTCACCGACGGCACGGCGACCTTCGATCCCGGCGATGAGAATCGGCGCTCCAGCCATGAATCCGAATTCCCAGTCTTAGACCGTAATGCCCTATCAGCATCCAAACGCCCTAAAATTTGTAAGCGTGCTGGTGAACCTTTGGAGAAGCAGTCACCACCGACCCAACAACAATCCCAGGAACCTAATCAAGAGCCACAACCTCGCAAATGGTCCTTTAAAGATATGGTCAATAAGCAGAGACAACACGTGGATATGGTGCTGGAAGATGATGGGAAAGGTAAGGAGGAAGAAGATGTCTTTGTGGACCTATCCCGCCCAACCCCGGAGATTACAATTGCCAAAAGTTTCTTTGAGAAGATTAACAAAGACTGGCAAAATGCGGTAGTGTTAAAACCTTTCGACGAGTCACTCACCATGGCATCCCTATACAACCGTCTCACTAGAATGTGGCCGTTCATGGCGGGATGCAATATGATGGACCTTGAGAACGGCTTCTACCTTATCCATTTTCGCAACCAAGATGACTCGAGTAAAGTCCTCACTGGGGGGCCATATGTGGTCAGAAATAGCTATATGCACGTGCAGCCCTGGACCCTCTCTTTTGATGCAACAAAGGAGGAACTCTCGGCGACGGTAGCGTGGATCCGATTACCCGGGATGCCAGCCCACTTATACCATAACAAGATATTTCGTATGATTGGCCGGATTGTTGGTAAGGTAGTCAAAATTGATCAACAAACTGCAGCCCTTACCCGTGGCAAATACGCGAGGCTTGCTGTGATGGTTGATTTAACAAAGCCACTCTGTGTGAACTTTACCATCAACGGGAAAACGCAGAGAGTGGTTTACGAGAGTTTGCCGGTTATTTGCTTCAAATGTGGGAGAATTGGCCACTCGGGGAACTCGTGCGCCCACCACCCGCGACCCACGGAACAGCAGGGCCCTAAGTTTCCACAACCTGATGTCGATACGAGGGGCGTGAGGAATATCGTTGGGTGCTCTGGTGAGAAGGAGACGACGACGTGCGGTGGACAGGAAGAATTGTATGGCCCATGGATCCAGGTTCCTCAACGTATACGTCAGCCATACTCCAAGCGCAATCTTGGGATGGACAAATCCCACACCACCAAAAGCCCACCCCAACCTATGGGATCGAGGTCTCGCTTTGATCTATTGGAACGGGAAGATACAAGGGAGTCTCACCAGGTCTTCGAATTTGGTACCACTTCTACGGCGAGGAATACGGGGAAGGTGGACTTATCTAAAAAGAGCACTAGGGAGACGGAAGAGCGAGAGTGGCGTACGGTTTCGCGAAAAGGAAAGCAAAATGACAAGGCTAAAAGTGGTGAAGCAAGAACCGGAGCAGCCAGTGGACCTGATCAAACGGACGGACCAAAGGTGACCTCGAACAAATCTACAGAAAATAGTATTGGGATGGCAAAAAGTGATGGAAAATCTAAGGGCAGCATGGGAGCAACAACCCGTTTCAACTTTCCATCTCAGGAAGAGCATGTCCGAGTAAGTGCTGGGCTCGACCCGACAAAACACCGAGCTCTCGTCGTCACAGGTAAAGGGCTAGAGCGACCAGACGGCACACCTCAGCAAGATGTAGATGAGGACGCCTTAATGGCGGAGGGAGAGCAGAACATTCGACGCCAGGATCCATGGCCGGAGGACTCGGACTCTCAGGGGGGTCTGGACGACAGCCCAAACGAACGCACGTACATGGAAGAATGTGTGGATACGTCGGTCCATAATTTGGACCAATGATGTGTTACAGACCGTTTTTTCCCCCCTCAGTTTTGTTTTTCCAAATGAATATACTCACATGGAATGTTCAGGGTGCGGGCTCGCCTGTATTTCGGGGTGCTTTCTCTACCCTTATTCAACAATATAAACCGGACATTGTGGCTCTCTTTGAGCCACGCATTAGTGGAGTCAATGCGGATAATTTCGTACGGTTTAGCAAATTTGAAAACTCCTTCAGAATCGAAGCCCAGGGATTCTCCGGGGGCATTTGGGTTCTGTGGGATGATGACGTACAGGTTGATGTGTTACATTATACCCGACAACTGGTGCATGTGAGGGCAACCAAAAACGCTGAAACGTGTCTAGTGTCCTTCATTTATGCCAGTCCCAGTGCGGCCCTTCGCAAGCAACTGTGGGTTGACTTAGGGAGACTAGCGACGAGTGTCTCCGAACCATGGATAATTGGTGGTGACTTCAATTGTCTTCTCCGTCGGTCTGAGAAAATAGGGGGTTCTTCCACCTTCTGCAATGTTAGCCAGGAGTTTGCTAATTGGATATTCGATAATAGTCTACAGGAGGTGGCTACTGACGGACACCGCTTCACGTGGTCTCGGGCTACTCGCCATGGAAGGGTGGCGGAGAAACTGGACCGCTTTATAGCCAATATTCCTTGGCTAGAAATGTTCGAGATGGGCCGGTCCCGTATTTTCCCTCGGTTTCAGTCAGACCACGCGCCTCTCATGCTGAGTTTCGGTCGACAAAACCCTACACAAATAGGAGCGAAGCCTTTCCGGTTTTTGGCGGCTTGGATACTTCACCCGGACTTCAAAGATATGTTACTCGACAAGTGGCAGCCAACCCGGTGTTTCCTGGATGCATCAGAGAACTTCACACAGGCGGCCAAGGAATGGAATCTCAGGGTATTCGGGAATATTTTTCGCCGAAAGAAAAAATTGCTGGCCCGATTAGGTGGCATCCAGCGTAGCCGGCACCCCCATGCACAGCTCTTGGCCCTCGAAAAACAACTCCGTGAAGATTTGGAGGAAGTAATACGGCAAGAAGAACTACTTCTTCTACAAAAGTCGACTCGGGACTGGGCTTATCTCGGAGATAGAAACACGGCCTATTATCACCGACAAATCAAAAACCGTAGGCGACGGGGACGTATAACGGCTTTGACCAATGATGAAGGTAACCTGATCACGGACCTACACTTACTGAGTGATTTAGCCACTGACTTCTTTAAAGGCATCTATACTGCGGAACCCGATACCTTGCTGCCAGCGACCCCGACAAACCTCTTTCCACACTGTGACATTGATATTATGGGTGGTCTTGAAGATAACATCACAGACGAAGAATTTTCTTCTGCCTTAAATAACATGGGCCCGCTAAAAGCTCCGGGTAGGGACGGGCTTCATGCTCTCTTCTATCAAAAAAACTGGGATATTGTGGGACCGGCGACCCAAAACCTTATTCGAGGAATGTGGCAGGATGGGGTGGTACCACACAAAGTGAATCAAACTTTACTTGTTTTGATCCCGAAAATTGAAAACCCCAGCACCATCAGACAGTTCCGACCAATTAGCCTGTTAAATGTGGTATACAAACTCTTCACGAAAATCCTGGTGAACCGAATGAAGAGCACACTGCCTTTACTGATTCATCCAGCACAAGCCAGCTTTGTGCCGGGCCGACATATCACGGATAACATCATCATCGCGCAAGAATTAATCCACACGATGCGTGAAAAGCGAGGGGGAAAGGGTTGGATGGTAATCAAAGTGGACTTAGAAAAGGCCTATGACTATCTGCGATGGGACTTTATTGAAGAAACTTTGAACCTAGCTGGCTACCCCGCTAAGTTTATTCGAGCAGTCATGGCGTGTGTGAGTTCTGCTTCGATGAATCTGTTATGGAATGGGACCATGGGCGAGGAATTCCAAACCACGCGAGGCGTCAGACAGGGAGACCCCATCTCCCCTTACTTATTTGTACTCTGCATGGAAAGACTCGCTCAAAGTATATGTCAATCGGTGGAGGAACTGTCTTGGCGTCCTATCTCGGTTGGCCGAAATGCGGTAAAAGTCCCCTTTTTGATGTTTGCTGATGATCTCCTCCTTTTCTTGGAGGCCTCCGATGATCAGGCGCGACTTTTGAGCCGAATTCTTGACCGCTTTTGCACCAGGTCCGGACTCCGAGTAAGCTCGGCAAAGACTCAGGTCTATTTCTCGAGAAACGTGCCGCCACAGGAACAAGAGAGGTTGGCGGCGGTGATGAATTTCAAGTTGACGAGTAACTTGGGGAAGTATCTAGGGATGCCGATACTCCATGAACGCATGACCAAAGCAACATATCATCATATTTTGGAAAAGACAGAATCACGCCTAGCCGGGTGGCGTATGAAGTTACTATCTTTAGCTGGGAGAGTAACCCTTACTCAATCGGCCCTGAGCACGCTTCCCTACTACTCCATGCAAACCACTCTGTTACCATCTGTGACTACAGAGGGTCTCGAGCGGAAGTGTCGAGCATTTGTATGGGGTGGATCTGACGAACGAAGGAAATTACATTTGGTGGCGTGGAAAGACGTTTGTAAACATAAAAACGAGGGCGGATTAGGTCTCAAGGACCTTCGCCACATGAACAACGCTCTACTAATGAAAGTGGGGTGGGGCCTGCTAACCAGCACAGATTCTCTTTGGGTGAGGGTGCTCTCGGCGAAATACGGGCTGAACTTTGCCACGAGCATGGAGTTGAAATATAGGCGACAAGGATCGAACTTAATTCGCGCTCTTAGCCAAGTCTGGCCCCATGTTGTCAAAGGTATCCGTTGGGTGCTGGGTAATGGAAGACGGGCTAGTTTTTGGCTCGACTCTTGGTTGGATAATAGTGGGCCGCTCGTGCGATTTATTAACATTCACTCGCACTCGGTAAATGTCCACGGGAAAGTCGCGGATTTTGTGAATGATGGTGGCAGCTGGAAATGGGGAAGTATGCATGGCTTCCTCCCCTCCTCCGTTATCCTTCGTATTGCCGGTACTCTCCCCCCACGTGCAGATGCGGGAGACGATCGCATGATATGGGGTTTTTCTGAAAATGGGAAATTCTCTACTAGTACAGCTTACCGAGCCATCACGTGTACCGAGAGAGACCACGATCAACCCCTATGGAGGGCTATCTGGCGAGCTCCTGCACCGCAACGAGCCCGTACCCTATTGTGGCTTGCCGCAAAGGAACGCATCCTTACTAATGTTGAGCGGATGAGGCGTCACCTGTCGGCATCATCAGAGTGCGACCTGTGTGGCGAGCCGGAGTCGATCCTTCATGTGCTTCGTGACTGTCCGAATACCAGGAGATTTTGGGAACGCCTGCTACCAGTGACATTTAACAGGAATTTTTTCGAGCAGCCCGTTAAAGCATGGATCCGCACAAACCTGATGAAAATGCGCTGGGGAGATTATGGGACTTGGAGCAGCGTCTTTGCCATTGCCGTGTGGAGATCGTGGAAGTGACGCAATGAGCGAGTGTTTCAACACACTACATTGAGTGTCGAGACTCGAAGGTTAGAGGTTTTGCGATTTGCAGATAGCTACACCCGGGCGACGGCGGATTATACGCGGGTCGGGGCTGCCATACACATTACACGAATGATTCGTTGGAACCCCCCGGCTGAAGGATGGATAAAGGTTAATACTGATGGGGCGCATAATATTACAACGGGTTTGAGCTATGCGGGTGGTCTGGCCCGTGACGAAGCGGGAAGGTGGATTGAGGGTTTCATCTTGAATATTGGCTTCTGCACTATTACTGGGGCTGAACTATGGGGTCTTTTCCAAGGGTTACAGCTAGCGTGGGAGCTGGGATACAGTCATGTTATTGCCGAGGTGGATAGCCTTTGCGTGCAAAAGATGGTTTGTGGAGCCAATGGCGGACATGGTTCCCGTGAAGCAATGGTTAAGGCCATTCGGAATTTGGTCCAAAGAGAATGGAGTGTTCGGATCCAACACGTACATAGAGAAGCCAATTATGCGGCTGATTACATGGCGAGCCTGGCGGAAGCCTACCCGATCGGTTTACATCGCATCACCTCCCCCCCGTGGGAGTAGGAACTTGGCTCGAACATGATAATATTGGGGTCTCATATCCCCGTCGAGTAATAGTTTAGGTGAATGGCCTCCTCTTTTGTACCAAAAAAAAAAATAATCTGTAGAGCCATCAATTAATTTCTAGCTAAACAGCTTATTTGCAATTTCATTGAACGTAGTTGATTGTAATTCAAAATTATGGTCGTGGGTAGCACTGTTTATTATTAAATATTAATAATGTATTTTTTTAAATAAAGTGCCTTTTGGGTGGTAATAATGGCACAATTATTGGGAAATAGTGCACATAGATATGTTATGTTATTTTGCCCAAAGGTGACATTCCCACTCCAAATTTATTTTCTATATTTTCTAGCATAATCCAATTTAGTTAATCTTGTCCTATCTTCGTGCACTTACCTACTATAGGCATGAATTTTCTATCAACTTTTTATTTAATATAATTGTTCAATTATTTTATTTTATTTATTAATTTGTGGGTGCACATTATTTTCAATCCTTGTACATCAGCAGTTTGTGCAACAAATTGGACAATTCTTTGGATGATCTTCTCAATTAATTATTCATTAACCACTTTTCTTGTATTTTGTCTTATTTTAAATACCGAATCAAGATTTCATTTTATTTGAACAGGGCCACAAATTGGTGGAATTTTCTAGTGCTCGATTAAATGCTTAAAAGGGAAAATATCAATTTCATATAAGTAATGTTGGCTAATAGTTATCATATTTTGCTAATAGATTTACATATTTTTATATTCAAATATCATATATTAAAGAAGAATATAAATAAAATTATGACATTTTATAATATAAGTAAGTATTTTTATTAAAAACCTATGACTCCGTAGCCATTATTTAGACCAACACTATATTTGATATTTTAATGATGTTATGCCAACCTAAAAGATAATACTAACAATTAACAAAAAAAGAAAAATTATATAATTTGTTTAGTTAGATAAACCCAAAATTAATGAGGTAAGCCGCCATTAAGTTTTTTAAAAAGTAGATTGTGGGTGATCTTTTACGTGTAAGTGAACCTTCCACACTGATTAATTAACAGATGGAAAAAAGGCAAGATTAGATAAATATTTATTCACGTAAGTCTATCTTTTTGAATTAATTAACTCATCACCTTTTTATCATGGATTTTGTTATGGCGACTTGATACTATTTTTGTATATTATTTATTTACAGTTTATATCACAAAAATCATTTGTTCATGGCCTTCAATGGCTTCAAAATTGTTACACAAGATAAATATTGCTTCTTTGAAGGGTTTCAAGTAATAATTAGTTAATGATAGACACGAAATTCTTATTATCATTCGAGATGTATTTGGAAAGTATATATTCAATTTCGATACCCAAAATTTTTTCTAATTTCTTTTTTTGTATTCATGATCTCAATTTAATCAATTTTAGTATTATAAGTTTTGCTATCTTATTTGGTACTTTTATACCGAAAACAATTAACAAATAATCTTTAGTTAGTTAATAAAATCGAAAAAAATGATTAAATGGAAAGACAGTGGTGTTCAAAATGCCAAGTTAGCTCACATAATAAGAAAACACAGTTTATATACCACAAGCAAGTTATATAATTTAAAAATTACAGTAATTAAAGAGCAGAAATAAAGAGATAGCTGTAATCTTTTGTCTGTTCCCAGGTTTGGTTCGTTATTCCCAGGTTTGCGACTTTGCGTGGCTTTCTACACTTGGTTTTGTCACGATTTTTTTTTTTTTTTTTTTTNTTATCTCAAATATGTGAACAGTCTTATAACATATCACTTGAACTATTGGACAATATAATAGAATGTCACATAGATTATCAATAAGTCAAGATTCGGTAATTAAATTAATTTAGGTTTGTTTCTATCCAAGTATTCTCAAAATTTTAACAATCATACCATCTCATTAATATGATATATACAACATTATTATAGATATAATATTATAGCATATCAATTAACACTAAAAAACATATAGTATCATACATAACTCTGGTCGCACGTTTATTAAAGAGACAAACCCGATCTTGTCAATTTTGAAAACGGATCAGTTCAGACCCGATTCAAAGATTAAAAAATGGGCTGGGATAGGGATTGTGTTCGGGCCAAATTACTACTTTTAGGGCGTTCTTGTATATAATATATCCGCTCAAAACGAGTTTTTTTATTAACCAGAATTAATTTTGAAAAAAAGTGGTATGATTAGTTGTTAGTAGAATTTTGAGTTTATATTATAGTAATATTTAAAATAAAATAATTAAAGTTAATTTTGTTGTATAAGTTGGAGAGAAATGATATGAAATGATGATTAGTTAAAATTATGTGAGAAAATGAATAGTGAATTAAAATTGATGTGATGTGTAAAATGATTGATTGATATTATTTAATTATATTGAAAATATTGGAGATAGTATGATTGAGTTAAATTTTGAATATGGACTGAGTATGAATTGAATTTTGTAATAAACAAACATACCCTTACACTTCTATTTTCAGTTAGCACACAAATATCATCAATCAAATTTTACATGTAGAAAAATCACTCAAAATTTATTCTTAGGAAAAAAGCATTTCGATTATTATGTTAAAAAGTGGCAGTACTAATTGGACGTCTTGTCA
>BKCP01013292.1:49162-70574 GCA_008636005.1 Striga asiatica | reverse complement strand
TAAAAAAGAATATTGTTAAATAGTGTAGTAGAATTGTTATAAAATTATATGATTTTTTTTTACAATATGGATTTAATATTTTTTTATGATTTGATAATATAAACAAATCTATACTTAACTTTAACAAATAAAACAAATAAATACTTTAGTAAGTATTTAATGTATATACTAAATATGAATATATTTGGTATAATCAAATACCAAATATAATCAAATAAGTCAAAGTGTACATTTTTATTTGGTATTTGATTTTTTTATTATTAAAATATTTTTATTATACTTACCTTTTTAAAATAAAATAAATAAATAAATCAATTAAATAAATAAAATATTATAATACCAAAATAACAATGACATTTAATGCAGTTGACTTTTCTGGATAGTAAATGTAGTAAATAGAATCTCTTTTTATATAAGTATAAATATATTTTAATTAACTGTCACGTGGTGAGTATAATAATAATAATATATAATTTATTTAATCAACTGATTACGTGCATACTATAATAATAATAGTAATAAACAATGGATAGCACACGTTTTGAAAAGTTAAAGGCAATCAATCAATTCACATGAATTATAGGTGAGATTAATGAAAGGTGAGATAATATCCGTTCATTTATATAATCTAGTGTGAAAAGGACATAAAAATAGTGTGAAAAGGACATAAAAGTTACTAATTTTAGTAAACATTTAATGTAGACAAGATGTTGACTAAGAATTGACCTACTAATTTTGAAAAAGGTTAATTCTTATTATATAAGTATAGATTCTGATTATTTTATTTGGACAAAGGAGTTTTAATTTCATTTATTTCATATTTTATTACCTTATTGCACGGTAGTAAATTTTTTTTAGTGAATTTAACGTGTGAACCCTCGAATCACTTTGGTGGCACTCCATCCACATCTAAATGCAAAAGAGCATTTTATTCATATTTTTTTAAATAGATAACCTACTTCTAAATAAAAATATAAATCAAGAAAGTAATTTAAATAAAAGTATAAGTTTCCATATTTGTTACCACAATTTTTTGTGTGAGACAAGACAACTTAATTGCTAGACATTGGATTGTAATACATTTTTAATACAAATACATTCTTATACTATAAAATGTCATACCTTTATTTATATTATTAATTTTATGTTGTGTTTAAGAGTGACACGAGTTTAAACGTATATTTATTTAAGGAATAAGATTGGTCATATTTTTATTTATATTATTTTTAAGAGTGACATGAGTTTAAATGTATGCATATTTATTTAGGACTATGACTGTCTAACTGTAAGGCAAACTTAATCACTTTTCTAGTTTGTTATAAATGTAACATAATTTGACTCAGCCTAATAATTAGGCCATTCACATAGTATTTTGTATATTTGAAATTGAGTCAACTACCTTCAATTAGGTCAATGCTTCAACAATGCTGTTGTGGTTACATTTTTTAGCTTACACCCAAAATGACAATGGAAACAACCCGAAACCAAATTGAAATCGGCTAATCCTTTTATTTACATACACACTACAAATTTTGGTTCATATTTGATTTTATGCTCGTCTAATAAACAAGTCTGGCTCCGATTGTCCTTTTTAATAAATGAACAAAAGATTCGACTGTTTAAACTCGTGAAACCTCTGCTCGGTTCGATTTTTGTATTAAATTAAAAAACTCAAAACGAGCTATTCGCATATACGAACGTTCATTCCTAAACCAATTCATTCAACTGTTTCATTTAAAATTTATATATATAAAAAAAAAACTATCCATAAATAAATTCTATCCTTCTAACTAAATAAAGGAGTAAAATTGGAGTTGTAATGGGGTCCAATACAAGAGCCACCACTCAATTATTTGTCTAAACCCCTCTCCATAAATCACCCTCCCCCTTTTGAAACCCACATTTGCCTCTCCAAAAGCTGAAAGCCCCATTAGCAAAACCACTTTTAAACTTCCCCAACACACATACATCACACACACTGGCCACTGCCAATCCCCATTAATCAATCAATTAATAATGCTTATTCTTGTCGCCATCCAAGCATTATTCCTCCTCTCGCCGCCGCCGCCGGCGGCGGCTGCCGCCACCCCCACCTCCACCTCCTCCGGCCACGCCATCACATTCCCCCCCTACGAACACCTCAACGTCCAAGAATTCATCTCCGCCGCCACCAACCTCCGCCCCGCCGCCGCCGCCGCCGCCGGCGATCACCCGGAAAGCAAAACAACAGAGACGCCCATCCTCCCCAACTCCACCGTCAAACTCCAATTGGTCCACCGGGACCGCCTTTCCTTCCGGTGGCACAACAACCACCGCCGCCGCCTCGAAGCCCGCTTGAAAAGGGACCAAAAAAGAGTCGCCGGATTGACCCGCCGCCTCTCCGGCGGCGGCGGCGCCGACTCCGCCGCCTACTCCGTGTCAGATTTCGGGTCAGACGTCGTCTCCGGCATGGACCTCGGCAGCGGCGAGTATTTCGTCCGGATCGGTGTCGGCAGCCCGGCCCGGAGCCAGTACATGGTCATCGACTCCGGTAGCGACATCGTGTGGGTCCAATGCCAGCCGTGCAACGAGTGCTACCACCAGTCCGACCCGGTTTTCGATCCGGCCGAGTCCGCCTCCTTCTCGGGCGTCTCGTGCGGGTCCTCCGTCTGCAGCCGCGTCGAGAACTCCGGCTGCCACGCGGACCGGTGCCGGTACGAGGTCTCGTACGGCGACGGCTCGTACACCAGAGGGACCCTCGCCCTCGAGACCCTCACCGTCGGCCACACCACCATCCAGAACGTCGCCATCGGGTGCGGCCACACGAACCGCGGCATGTTCGTCGGGGCCGCTGGCCTGTTGGGCATCGGTGGCGGGCCCATGTCCCTCGTGGGCCAGCTCGGCGACCAGGCTGGCCAGGCCTTCAGCTACTGCCTCGTGAGTCGGGGCGGCAGCCCCGATTCACGAGGTTCGCTTGAGTTCGGGCGGTCAGTGCTACCTGCGGGGGCCGCGTGGGTCCCGCTGCTCCGCAACCCCCGGGCCCCGAGCTTCTACTACGTCGGGCTCTCGGGGCTCGGGGTCGGCGGGGCGCGGGTGGCCGTGCCCGAGGAGGCCTTCCGGCTGACGGAGCCGGGTTACGGAGGGGTGGTGATGGACACGGGCACGGCGGTGACGAGGCTCCCGGCGGCCGCCTACGTGGCGTTCCGAGACGCATTCGTGGCGGAGACCACGAACCTGCCGCGGGCGCCGGGGGTTTCCATATTCGACACGTGCTACGACTTGAACGGGTTCGTGACGGTGCGGGTGCCGACAGTCTCGTTTTTCCTGTCAGGAGGGCCGATACTGACCCTCCCGGCGCGGAACTTTCTGATCCCGGTGGACGAGAGGGGGACGTTTTGCTTTGCGTTCGCCTCGTCACCTTCGGGTCTTTCCATAATCGGAAACATTCAACAAGAAGGCATCCAAATCTCCTTCGATGCATCCAATGGGTATGTCGGGTTCGGGCCGAACGTCTGCTGATGGGGCGGCTTGGATCCGTGACCGTGAAGGGATATTTCGGGTCTAAAATTTTCGAATGAATATTATTATATATGGAGTATAAGTTAATTAAATATATGTTGTAAGTTAATTAAAGGACATGTGGGCTATATTATTGTAGGGTATGTTAAAATATATGATGGAATTGGGTAAAGGTTAAGATTCAGTCAGGCTGGGAAATGTAATGACAGTAAATAATGTTTGGTGGTGACCTTTTTCCCAATCACTTTAACTGGCAAAGTCTAGTTGAAGGATAGTTGCAATGGTGATGTTAGTAAGTAGGTTCTAAGCTTAAAAGTCAATTAGGGATGTTAAAAAATAAATAAATAAAATCAGTCGTTAGGTAGGTTAACCAACGAATAACACATGTTTTGTGGGTCGGGTTCAGATAGAATTTTAATACCCAAACAAAAATCCAATACCCTGACTCGACCTTAATCCAAATACTTACAAAAAGAAATTAATTGAAGAACTTTACTAACGTGAAAGAGTTCTGTAATAAGCCGAATTGAATCGAACATTATCCTTATCGAGCAAATATTAACTATTTCTTTTGGTGCTCGAGTTGAAAGAGCTCAACATTTTTAGACTCAAGTGGACTCATTATAAAATATAATAAAAAAGCAGACACTTGAGGTCGACTCAAAATTTCAATAAAAATTTTAGTTAGGGTATTTATGTAATGTTACTTACATTCGAGTGACTTGTCAAACCCTCGAGCATACAAACTACAGATTCGAGCTCAACTTGACTTTAAATTCGAGTTGTTAGAGTTCATCTCGAGCTCGAGTCGAACATTGATTTGAGCGCATGTGAGCTGCTCGATTCGTTTGCAGCTATAGATTTCCTTAGAGTGAGAGAATGAAAAAAATTGGTCATGGAGCTAATAATCAATTGATATGTATATGCTAGCATTGATAATTAGATTCTTTGATATGGTTATCAAAAGAATAACACGTGTGGGCTCGGCTTCAAATGTTGGAAAATTTCTAATTTGGCATCATATTAATTTAAAGGAGATTGAATCTTCCTTCACTAGAGGAGGTAAGGGATATTACTTGACTTGTATTGATGATTATTCTATATAGACTAGAAATAAATTTACTTTTAAGACATAACAAGTAAGTAATTGACATGCATATTTGTTTCTCAAAAATAAAAACATGAGTTGAAGTTGACAATATAAATATACAATATGGATCATACAAAATTTATTTTTTAAAAAATCAAGATAAGGGAAAATATACTATTGAATCTGATGGATTTCAAGAGTAAAAAATTTCATCTCATTAAGCTAAATATCCCACACAAACTGAATCCACATCCATACAAAGGTCTAGCTCTTTAACCCACAACAAAAGGCTAATGAATTATCCAGTGAAACAAAACAAAGCAAAGCAAAACAAAACAAAATTCAAAATCGAAAGCAATTAAGGACTTCTTTGTCTATAAGTTGATATCCTCACTCATCATCATCATCATCATCCTCATCATCATTTCCTGCAGCAGCATTCAAAGCATTCAACCTCTCGATCAACTTGGCCTTCCTCTCCTCGTATGTCAACTTCTTTAGGTTGAATCTGCAAAGGCATTCCAATAACCGTTGATTTATGCAGTCTGATCTCAAACAATGATCCACTCAATGATTATGTTTTATCTCTTATTATTAAAAAAAAAAAAAAAATCGAACCTCTTGTGCTCCGTAGGTTTCTGCTTTTGAGATTTCTTTTCTGTGGGGTCAGCACGAATGGCTGCATGGACCTTCTTGTACACAGCCTCAATGGCATCTGCTTCAACACCTTTCTTGATATACTGACTGAACACAGACTGATACTTCTCTGGCTCATCTTCCATCAAAGTCTACACCATTTCGAAATCACACAATTACTTTATGGCTTTGAAGGCCGTTCGTTAATCAAACACAGCTTATAAGGGTTTGATAGTTAGATTAGGACAACAAAAACCATATTCGAACCATGTGTAAAAACGGACAAAAATGGCAAAATCGGGGGGTTTACATTCATGTAAGCTGCAACATGGCCACCATAAATGTACTTGCGGTGCACTTCGGGATCGAGTTGCTTGTTGTCCTTGTTAAATCCAGCAAAACGTTTATCACTGTGAGGGATATCAAGCCCACCATCAAGAGCGCCCTGCATAAAAAAAAACATATATTCAAGAAAGGAAAGACAACTTTGTAATGAAGCCTGAATGAAAGAATAAAAAACAAAAAAAACATATTTCAAGTCCATCGAGATCAATTGAATGGAATCAACAACATAATATTGTCCAGTAGTCATACAACAAATTTGCTTTACGGGTATCCATCAAGTGGTTGCATAAAGCATATAACCGAAATTTCTATTTCTAATGAAGCCTAAATGTACCTTGAGTGCACCAAAGACTCGGTTTCCAGTTGTGGTTCTCAAAAGACCAACATCAAGGAGTGCTCGGAAGGGCCTCCTGCTTTCAGCTGGTTCCACAGAGTAATCCTCACCAGTGGCCTGAAAAAGGTAAAACACACATCAATCACACAACAAACATACAAACATTCACACCAAAACAGACATTACGAATGAACTGGGAAATGTTTTTACCTCAACATTTCCTTCATATTCTTGATCCATCTCGAGCTTTTTCAGTACTCGGCGAGCAAGAAGCAGCCCAGTGCAGTAAGCTAGTTCACAAGGGAATATTTCAATTTCTAACATCACTGAGAAAAAATAGGTTATTTTAATTTGTAGCTAATGAANGAAAAAAAAAAAAAAAATACCAGCAGAATAGTTGGTGAGGCCAACTTCAAGGCCATAACGGGGCAGCTCATGTGCATATGCAGCAGAGAGGACATGATCACCAGTGATGCTAGCAGATACAATCTGGGCAATTATATCTTTGTTTGTCTAAACCTTGTGTTAAGGTACTTCAATATATATTAACTCAAAATGAAGACAGAACAAAGAAAGTACCATAATAAAATGAAACCCATCATAGGTAATATATATAGCATAGAATATACAGCATGCCATGATTAACAATAGTGATCAATATGGTAGTGTATACAAGATCAAGGGAGAACAGGTGGAAGAAATTATAAATAAACTTGATTCACCATAATGTGAATATCAGGATACAAATCGCACAACAAATCGGTATTTCGGAGTGTTATACTTGTTCTTGTCCTGATTGATGAGACGAATTCTCGCTCTGTAGTCAGTCTTCCCCTCTGAATTGGAAATTATCAAAGTCATTTAGCTGCAGAACTAAATAAATGGGAAAACAAGCAGTTACTGGTGTTTTACGTCTTCTTCTCTTGAACTTGACTTGGAAACGCTTGAAGTAGGCATTCGACTTCTGGGCTTTGACAAATGCCTGCAAAAAAAAAATAATAATAATCATCCATCATCAGCAAATACAACATTCATAGAAACATATTGGTTTAAACCGTCAGCATCCAACACTCAGCAAAGCAAAACTATATAAAAAATGCAAACTTTCTAAGGCAGAATCCGACAAAAAAAAATGAAAATGCTCAACAACATCAACTAATCTTAAAACCCTTTTTTTCTAAGCCAACNAAGGCCAGGTGAAAAGGAAACCATAGATTTTTCAAATGTCCAGATCTTTCAAGAGAGAACAACAGTAATAAAAAGCCAATCTTTTCCAACTACAAACAGAGCTAAGGTACTTCAGTAAAACATTATGAAATCAAGCTGCCTCGAATCAACAACCAAGATTACCACAGCTTAAATCTGCAAGAACATAGAATAAAACACAACCAAATGCGGGTTGAAACTAAACCAGTAGCCCGGCCATATCTAAAAACCCACTAACATGCGGTTTTTCCACAACAATGAATCTCAATAATAAACAGAAAACGAGAGAGAGATAAACAATGCTAAATGGGAAGCAACATTTTCTCACCATTGCTCCTTGCTCGATTCGGCTCTCGGAGAATTCAACAAATGGCCTGGGGATAACCAGAAAAAAACTGCGTGAGTTTTGAGACACAAAATAAGCAAAACCCTAGAGGCAAAATGGGCTGAATTTGACGGCCAAGACAGATCCAAATTAGGCAAGCCCATGATTTTGGCTTACAGTTTTGATTGATATGAAGTATGACCCAACTTTCTATTGGGCCTTAGGAGAAATACAGCTCCAAAGGGAGCCTCGATACACAATTGAGTTTTCGTTTAATTAAATTTATCAGTTAATATTATGTCTTACTTAAATTAAGTCAGAATTGAAAAAACTATGAATTAAATTATCAATATTTCAGTTTTTAAGTAGTTCAATGTAAGAATAACTTATTGGAAATTTAGTATCACATGAATATTCCACAATCATCCTAATGATATGTACTCATTTCAATCAATATATACACAATTTCAAGGCAAAGATTCAATATTTATGTCAACTTTTCCCTTAACCTTTTTATGGCATTGGCGATGTGGTGTGCCTCAACTTGGACAATTAAATAAAATGAATAGTTAGTGAGCTCAGTTCGAATTCTAGACAATCTGAGATGAAGCGTTAAGGTTTATTAGACAAAAACAAATGAGTTTTTTTTACGCAATTTTTTAAATTATTATTATTAGTTTACCTCAACTCATTAAGATTTACGTCGGCTAGTTCATAAACAAGTTCGGATTGGATCAACAAATACAATATTTAGGTGTATTAATTGCTCGGCCTCGGCATCCTATGAAAATCTTTGTAACAGAAAATAAAAATAAAAAATAAGGAAGCATCTATTACTTTTTGTCTTGGTCTGCTTGCCAATTTTCTACGACAAAATAAGGAAAATTCTTGTACAATATCTTATCTCATCCTTTTTTACTTAAAAAACAAGTTTCGCATGTAGTTTGGTTTAGGGCAAGAAAAAGTACTGTTATTAACCTATCTGTCGTCGCGTGATAAAAGGGCTTTTCTATAAATATTTTTTCATCTGTAGAGAAAAAACACATTTTCATGCACTCTCAAAATAGAGCTAGAGAGAAGAATCTATATCAGTTCACATTTGGCCATAGATGGAGAAACTTGAGATGCACGAAAATATATGTAACGTGCTTAATTTTATTTTATAAAATGATTGATTGGCCAAGGATGAGGTCAAACTTTTTGTTGAACAAAATATTATTAACATTTATATTGTTTGTTCTTTTTATATGGTTTTCGCTATATGTCGATCTTTCGTCACGGGCTGAGTAGGTTTACGAATATCTCTCCATCTGGTTGAATTCTTGAATCGAACTTGTCATAAAGGGACACGTGTCCAATAAGAAATAATATATTATCCAGTTCGGATATCAACACAACTATAATTCAATAACAAAAGTAGAACGTGTCATAAATCAATTGCCACGCCTCCATCTATAGGAATATAGCTATAGTTCCACTATTCGATGCTCACGTCCCATGACCTTAACCACACACAATCATGCATAAATCTCCCACCCAAAAACCTCACATTTCCACCCCTTACAAGAACTTTCAACTTCTCACTAGCATTTATTTAGCTAGCCATGACTATTCTTGTTGCATCCCTACCATTTCTCCTCCTCCTCCTCCTCTCCACCACCACCACCACCACCACCACCGCCCGCCCAACGAAAACACTCCCCACCACTCTTCCCCTGAGCACGAGGCTTCCCTTGGTCAACTTGGCCAATTTGTCCGGCTCCGAAGCCCGTATGAGAAGGGATGCCATCCGCACGTCCGCCTTGGTCAACCAACTCTCTGGTAGCCCTAAGACCGAGTTAGGGCTTCTCCGGGGTGAGGTAGCCGTGATAGTCGGCATCGGAACCCCGCCCGTGAAACAAACCCTAGTATTGGACACGGCTAGCGATCTCCTGTGGCTGCAGTGCAAACCGTGCGAAAACTGCTTCGTGCAGCCCGACCCGATGTTCAACCCTGCTATGTCCACCTCGTTCCACGTAGTCCCCTGCTTGGGCTCGGGCGACCTAGACGCCAACTACTGCGGCCTGCTCGACTGGTGTCGCCCAGGCTGCGATGCCGACGGCCGCTCGTGCACGTTCGCCTACTCGTACGCGGACAAGTCCTACTCAAGAGGAACCCTAGCCCTCGAGACCCTAACGATCGGCGACATGGAGATCACCAACGCGATCGTCGGCTGCGGCCAATCAAACAGTCTCACGACGAGCGGGGTCGACGGGATCCTCGGCCTGAGCAAGGGGTCCACTTCGATCATGAGCCAGTCAGCCAAGGTTGTCGGCCAAATGTTCAGCTACTGCCTAAGCGGCAGTGGCGGAACAAACGGCGGTGGGTGGCTCGAGTTCGGTCGGTCTGATCTTCCCTCCGCCGCGGCCGCGTGGGTCCCGCTCGTCACCAACCCGAAGATTCCGTCGTTTTACTACGTCACGCTCACGGGGATCGGCGTCAACGGGGAACGGGTGCCGGGAGTGACCGCGGACACGTTCCAGATATTGGAAGGGGGTGACGGAGGGGCGATAATCGACACGGGGACAACAATCACGAGGCTTCCAGAGGGCGCCTACGTGGCGCTACGAGACGCATTCCAAGCGAAGATGAAGGGCGCGGCGCCATTGAATTACTCGTTCTTCGACACATGCTATCAGGTGAGCAGATCGGAGACAATACCGACTGTCTCGTTGTACCTATCAGACGAGCCGAGCCCAAGCATTACGAGCAAGTGGCCAATGTTCGAGGTGGAGCAAAGCCTTAATTGCCTTGCGTTCGCCCCAACACCGCCGGATTCGAGCCTAACCATAATCGGCAACATTCAGCAACAAGGGACTCGGATCACCGTCGACCTGGGGAACAAGAATATTGGGTTGGGGCCCGATGTTTGCTGAAGGATTTAAAAAGTCATTTATGTTTGAATTTGGGCATAGTTATGCATACAAATTACGAACTAACAGTTTTTTACTTGTGCTCAATTTATGAGCCCTGCCCATTTAGATTTTTTCAATACAAGACCCGAAAGATGGGTAAACTATTAAATCGGACCTAAAAATATTATTTTTCTCGATTCGGAACTTAAATGTTATAAAACTATCAAATTTAAGTCATAGAATTAACAAAACTCATAACACCGTTAAATTGAGAGTTAAAAAAAAATAGAAAAAGAAAAGATTGGTGCTTACTCACATAAAATAATAAGTAAACATTCGCATAATATTTAAAAAAAAAAAAACAGAAATAGACGATAACAAGAAAACCGAACAAGAGCTTCATACTTTCCTTAATTTTCTCCAACAATCTCGTTATTTTCGCTAATTTTCTTTATTTTTTTTTATTTTTTTTTACTTTGTAACATATTTGGTGTTATGAGTTTTGTTAATTCTAGAACTTAATTTGATAGTTTTATAACATTTAGGTCCCGAATTAAGAAAAAAAATATTTTAAGCCCCGATTTGATAATTTACCTATCTTTCAAGTCTTGTATTTGAAAAAACTCATCTATACTTATATAATAAGAATTAACATTTATCCAAAATAGTAGGTCAAATTATGGTCAATGTCGGATTTGCATTAAATATTTTCCAAAATTGGTAAGTTTTTATCTTTTTCACACTTCTCATTAATTATGTCATTTTCACACTTCTCATTAATTATGTCTTTTTCACACATCTAATTAAATCATTCCATATGAGCTTTTATCGTTAAAATGTATAGCGATCTGTTATGACCTTATCCCATTGATATTTCCATGAAGCGTCCTTATCGCGTTCTATTTTTTGGTAACCATTCTATATCAATAACCGGATATTTGGTTAATGATAGCACACGTCTTTATTTCAAGGAGCGGATATTCTTTGACCTTTAATTAATCTGAACTGATTGCCTTGACTTTTCAATTTTTACAAACTCTGTTTTTAAAAACTCTTTTTTTATCGCACATTGGTTTTTCCTGAAGAAACTCGTTTTTAGTCACGACTAATTATATGTTGCTGCTTCGCGTGTAAATAATAGAAGGGGGTTGAAAATATTAGTTTGTGATATTGAGGAGTTACTAAATAATCAAACTCATAATGTTGTGTACAAGGAGGTTTTTAATAATTTATGATTGTTACCGAACTTTTTATGATTCAACAATGTTCCTATGTATTTTAATGATTTCAATTTCGATCCTAATGCACGTGAGATTATATTATTCTTCCAAATTTTACATCCCGTGCATCGCACGGGTTACGTACTAGTTTAGATTAATATAAACTACAAATAAAAGTAGAATTTAAAAAAAATGAAAAAAAAAACAACTAATTAAAGATCCGCTTGTTTTTGTATTCTATATCATGTTTCTTTTTTTTTGGATGAATAGCAGGGTGTGGTTCTAATAAAAACCCTTCTTAATGAGAACTAAGAACCAATCCTAATCCTTTATTGCACCATAATCAATGGTCTAAATTTAAGGACAAAATTATATAATGACAAGCAATTAAAGTATTATAGAAAACTCAAATTATTAGAAATCCTACCTTAGTTGCAATTCCATATTTTAGGGATGTCATATCAGCTAATATAAGGAAACTCACACTCGTTCAAATAAATTGATATACTACAAAAGATGATGATGATGTTATTTTTAGCTTATTGTGATACTATCAATCCTATTTTACATTGCTATATATTATGATTATTATTATTAGAAAAAAATTTTGTTATTTAAACGAATTGTAATGCTAATGTTCCCCATTATAATGTTGTTAAATATTGTTTGCATTGCAATCTGATTTGTTAATATGCTAACTTATGTAATCTCTTTTAATGTAAAAAAAATGTCCACTAGGAATACACCCTTAGTCGAATAATAACTAAGTTTTAATTTAAGAAACATAAAAAAAGCAATTTTTAATTGCATATAATGCTACATTTTAATTATGTTTGTTGCTATTATTAATAATATCTAAAAAAACAACAAAACTATATATATAACTAATATTTATATAAATAATAGCATTCTATGGTATTAAAAATAGCACCATAAATAACTAAAAATAGCATCATATAGTTCTCATGATTGTCGCACCAAGCATTATTATTACTATTATTTAAAATCTACCCGTAACAAGTAAAATTAGATGATGTATTAATTTGAAATTTGACACGATCCATTCGAATTTTGACTATTATAATATAAAAAATATTTCGAATTAAAAATAATTAGATTCTTTTATCAAAGTATCCAATTAACATAGTAAATATTTTAAATATATTTTTTTGTTTACTCCAATTCAACAGCTAATTTTCTAGTTAAATTTTAAACAAATTTATAACGTATGTCAACTCTTACTTCATTATTTTTTTCTAGAATAAAAGAATCACAAAAGGTATTTATTAAAATTATCACTATATACTTGAACGAGCATAGTTCAATTAAAAAAAAGGTAAATAATAATAATAATAATAATAATAATAATAATAATAATAATAATAATAATAATAATAATAATAAACCACCCCACCCCATCAACGTTGATTTTATGCATATAATATTCTGTTAATTATGTTTCCTCTTACTGCTAGTAATGGGGTTCTCACCTTAAAATTATGTGAAAGCACAAATAAATTAAAGGAAGAAGTAGACAAAACATTGGTGACAAAAAAATTGGTACAATGGATATGAAGATTTAATTATAATAACGTGTTAGATAACTTACCATAGCTGCTTCATTATAAATTAGACAAAAATACCATATCCATCATTCATAGAATTTTAATCAAATCTATATATATATAATTGCTCGCTAAGCAATAAATTTTACCTAATAAATAAAACCTAATAAATTTTACCTATGTGGCAAATCATTAATAAAACCTAATAAATTTTATTTATGTGGCATTAATACACCCAATCTCATTAATAAAAAAATATTTCATTACATTTTTTTGGGTTAATTAAGACAAAAATCATTATATTTTATGTTAATTGATTAATAATTATATTTTTTTAATGAATAATATAATAGTTAATATTAAAATTAGTAACTATATTTTATACTAATATATGAAAGTTACATAAAATTATATTTTACACTAAAATCAATATTTTTTTATATGATGAAGATGTTGTTTATTAATAAACTAATTTTTTGTATGTTATAGTAAAATTTCTTAAAATCACATAAGCAATTGTTATAATAAATGTAATATTTTTCAGCTAATTAATTGGTTATGATCACTCAAAATTATAAAAAGTAATATTTACTGCATTTTATGCAATCAATATAGTGATTCGTATACAATCAAATCGTGTGTACTATTTATTGTAACCAATGATCAAATTTTAAAATATAATACTATTATATAATTTATAATTTTAATATTATATATATAAATATAATTTATAATACTATATGTTTGAAATATAATACAATTTATAATTTTTATTCACATCTGTGCAAATGCACAAGGTGGAATACTAGTTATGTTAATATATTAAGTTCAATCACAACCATTAATATTAGTTTATTTAAGGGCTAAGATGAGTTCTTAATTCTTACACTAGGGAGAAGTTCTCATTTGAACTCTTTTCTATATATAAGGGCTAAGACAAAAATTTGAACTCTTTCCTATATATAAGAAAGAGTTCAAATGAGAACTTCTCCCTAGTGTAAGAACTAAGAACTCATCTTAGCCCTTAAATAAACTCATCTTAGCATAAAATCTTATACATATATATTTGTGTATATATATATATATATCATATTATAAATATAAATTTAAATTATTTCTGATAATTTTAGTTAATGATTTAAATTTTATTTTATTTTTTTAAATTTTTTATCAATTTTCCTTTCAGTTGTACAATATAAAATTTAAATACCTAATTTTTAAATGTTATATTATTAACTAGATTATAAAAAATAAATAATTATATTTCAATATTTATTCCAAAAATAATACAAATTTTTTTATAGATATTTTATAGCTAAACTTTATTAATAAATTGTTAGTTAAATTATATTTAATTGTGGAATTATTTTATCTATTTTTTACACATGAAACGGGTCGAGTCGGGTTGGGACCAAGTATACCCCAAATTTAAGAATTTGGGTTACCCGTTTACTCGACGACGACCCGATAACCCGATGGGTAAACCCGAACCCGAAGTTCACTAATGGGTAACGGGCCGGGTACGGGTAGGGTAAATTATATGTGGGTTGGGTTCGGGTTTGCCAAAACCCGCACCCGACCCGACCCATTTACATCCCTTTATTTGCCTTATTGTAAAGGTGAACTAATTATGACATATGGACATTTTTTTTCTCTTCTTTGAATTTGAATTCAAGATCTTTAATTTCTTTTATATTCCATGTGGAAGATCAATTTGGTAAAAGATTAATTATTTGAATTTTGACAATCTTTTACTTTGTTGTTAAAAAACAGGCAATTATTTTCAATTTTCTTGTTGAAGACAAGATAAGAAAAAAATTGGAAATAAAAATTGTAAATTATTTCCCTATCAATACTTGTGACTTATAATATTGGTCTTGTTTGGCAATCAGCGGTTAGCGGTTAGCTGTTTGCGGATTGTATCAGCTGTTTTGACCAACGGATTATGTCAGTTGTTTTGACCAGCGAATTTTATTAACGGTTTGTAAAATAGTGTTTGGTAAAATTAGTTGTTTGTAATCAACATAATGTTTGGTAAATTAGTAGTTTGATATTTAACTGATTACATTTAAAAGTTAAATATAAAAATTCATATAATTTAATATTTTTCTTTATGTTATAATAATAATTATTTTAATATCTCAAATAAAATTTTGTAGTATACATCACTATATATATTTATTCATATTTTGTTTAGGGAATTGTGAAAAACACAATAAAAAAAATCCAGTTGAAACCCCGTCATTNCAACATATTAACATATTTTCCTATTAGCAGCGTTTCATATTATGGCTTTTTCATCCGAAAAGCTATTTAAAAACGCTGATTTACCAAATAACAAGTTTGGCTGTTTGAGATGGTCAAATAGTTAATATTGACCCGCAACTTTGACCTTTTGTGTGTCGTGTAGAATTATTATTATTATTATTATTATTATTAGTATTATTTTAGTATTTAAATATGTAGTAGCTTTCTTGGTGATCAAGTTAGGTTTAGGATTATAGGCCTTATATAAAGGACTCCCTCTAGTTTATTTTGGCTCAGTTGTTTTATGAATGAAAATATGAATTTATATCGTAAGGTGTTCTTGAAATTGCGATCTCATTAATATCGTCTCATTCGTACGCTTCCACATATCAGTTCGTATCAGAAGTCAGCACATATTCACGATGTTGTCGCGAAGACATGATGTTGTAAACGACAGGCGTGTCGCCGCCATCTACAACCTGAGCCGTCGGACCGAGTGATTTGGCCGTGAGCTCGAGACGATGGGTCGTCAGATTGCAGATCTGTCTGCGGAGATCGGGGACATACGTCTAACTATCCGTACCATGGTTTGGGACAAGCAAATGTACCGTAACGTCGGCAACTGGGGCGTGTGCGGGGGAATTCACGGAGGACGTGGAAGCCGTGGTCCAGGCGGGGCGCCCCACCGGGGATCTCCACATACACCGTCCGGCGACGAAGACGGCGAGGAGACAGTCGCAGAGGTGAATCCCTTCGACGATTTTCCATCCCCGCACGTCGAGGCTGAACCCTTTGCTGCATACGGCGGCCGTGACATGCGGCGATGGGGCCCGGTCTTCGTGGACGGCGACGATCAACGCGACGATAGAGGTAGGCTCGAGGAGGCTGCCGTCGCTGGCGGATATCATGCCCTACGCGATTGGGAATGTGATCGAGAATATGGTCAATGGGAGGGCCCGTTTCGCATTGACATACCTGAATTTGACGAAGAGCAAGTTGACAGGCCATTGTACGATGGTCCGCCGGTGTTTGATGAAGGACCCGAGAGGTGGAGGAGCGTTTTACCGGCAAAGTGGACTGTCTTTACGACGATCCGCCGATTTTCGATGAGGAGCCTCCAGGGCCGGAGGAATTCCATCATGTTCCGAGTATCGAAATTCAGTTGTTGGAAGAATTGGTAGTTCTTCTGTTGCACAGGCCCGAGCTTTTCTCTCACAGGAATTTGTTGCGGCCTTGCAAACAGATGCTGTTTTTTGGTCACTATGGTGCCTTTAAAATTCTGTGTGTGGCTGCTGCATATATGCCTTTCTATGAATTTCAAGGAAGTGATACCATGGAGGTGCGACATTCAACCTTCGTGTTCGACAGGGGAAAACGACGGGGATTATTACCATGGGTTCGCCTCCACACCAGCCACGGTAGCGCGTCGGCTTCGAGGACGAAGCCTTCCGAACCGGGAGAGAATGGTGTAGAATAATCTATATATATATATAAAGAATTACTATTTACTAAATATAATAGCAAAAAAGTCAATGAGCATTTAATGCATACTTTATTTGGAAACTTTTAAATATATGCATTAATTGCTTTAATATATACACACTAGTGCGTGGCCCGTGCGATGCACGGGAAAATAATATTTTGATTGTATTATAAATTGAATAAATAAATAATATTAATTATGATTTACTCATTATTTTTAAATTAAACCGGTTTGGACACAGTCTGACCGGATGGACCGAGAACCGGTTTATAATCAGTCTAGTGCGCTTGAATAAAATATTTGCTATCGAATCTTTCAACATCAGTCTGTTGGACTGGTAGGATCAAAACGATTTTCTAAACAAATTTTGTTACATTAAAAATAATTTTAAATAAAATTACATATTTAAATAAAATAGAGATTTATAAATTATTTATCAATTAATTTAAACATTTGAATTATAAATTGTTTAGATATTTAAGTAACACTTTTTATTTAAATTAATTATAAAATATATATATATATATATATAAGTATTATGTATTAAAATTTGAACAACCACAAATGATTTAATAAAATAACTTGATCGTTTCGATGACGGTCCGCTTCTGAAAACCTTATATTTACCGTACATTAATAAAAAAATATAATAAAATAATTATTTTGTTCACATAAATAATAATAAATTGATATATAAATATTCATAAATCATTAATCATGTTGTCATAAAAGTATTGTTAATATGATTATTTAAAGTTTGGACTACATCACATTCACGTAATAAAGTATTTTCAATATTAAAATTTATATTTAGGTTCAATAATCGATTTGGTCTGGTCAAACTGATACATAAATTAGTTACCTGGGACCAACTAAGTTGTTTCAAAGTTTTTTGACTATTTTAAATATCACCTAAAAGTAATTCAATCAACGTTGGCAGTACCCTAATTCAATCACCCGATTGATCCAAAGTAATTTCCTTATTTTCTTTAAATATAATATTTAATTTTATGAAATAAAAAAATTTTATGATTCATATGTCTACACCAAATGATAGTATATTAAGACTGTAAATTATATATCTAAAGATGAATTATTTATCTTTATTTTATGCATATTAATAAAAAAAATAGTAATTTAAAAAAAAAATCAGATTAATTGATTGGGTATGCAATTTAAAGAATATTTTTAGCGTTCAATATATATATAAATAAATATATATATATATATATATATATATTTAAAATGATTTTATTATTCAAAGTAAAAAAAAAGATGCCATAAAGATTACAACTTAGAAAAGTTTGTAAACATTTATTTAGGAACCATTCGATTTTAAATGATTTTTTAATTTTTGAAACAGAATACGTGCATCTAAAACTCATTAATTTAGGAATCATCCAATTTTTTGAAAATGAATTAAAATTAAAATGTAAAATAAAGAAATTGCTGAAAATAGTATATAATGAATGTGGTTTGACTTTTCTTACTACTATTTATGGTAAATGTTAATTCTTATTATATATATATAGATTTCTAAATCATATATGATCAAAAAGATTCTTTCCTTGAATAATTTTATTATCATATGCAATAATTTTATTGATATTAAACTATAATTTGATTTTTCATAATTGGTGTTGATAATATTTTTGTCAACATAACCATGAAAACAAATTTTAAGTTACCATAATATTAATTTTTTTTTTCAAAAATGTTGACTTTCATCCTAAAATATTTATAAACAATCGTAACATGTTAAATAATTCTCCTGTAACTAATTAGCCGAAATCCATGGTGAATAATAATTTTTGATAATATTTTTTAACCTTTATTTAATTATATAAACAAATAATTTCTTTAAACTAAAATAACTTACCATTTAAGAGATAATGATCACATCATTAAATAATTTATTAACGGCTAAATAATAAAATTAAAATATATTAACTATTCCTTACAGTTTCAATATTTGATTTATTTGTATATTATTGTCAACCACGATAATTTTATCATTTTTTATTTTTATTTGTTTCCATAATGAATTTATTGTAAAATATATATTTATATTGCATAGTATGTTAAATAAACTAATAAAACCTTAGGATGCAAATTAGAAAAATCTCTTGATTATATAAGAGTTTATTATTTGACAATTTGCTAAATCAAATTTTTTTAATTATTATGAGAAATTTTAAAAAACATGTGTGTGTATTTTATAAACATTTATACACAATTTTATAACTTCATTACATAAACTAAGAAAAAGTAGACAACTATTATAACCTTTATAAATAATAATAATGACATTATATGACAACAAATATTATAATAAAATATTAATTGAGTATTCAATGGTGAACAAGAATAAGAATAATTTTTTCTATATCGATGAATAAATATATATTGTAAAATTAAATTTATATTAGTATAATGTGTAAGCAGAATGATATATTAATTAATATATCAACGTTATGACTAAAATAAATATCACTGATTGAAAGAAGTGGAAAACTGATGATGCAACCCTATTATTTTTTGCCAAAATGTACAAGCCCTATAGAAATGACTCAATTAATATATGTGTCCCGTGCATCGCACGGGCTATGCACTAGTTATTATTATTCTCATTATTATTATTATTATTATTATTATTATTATTATATTATTATTATTATTATTATTATTATTATTATTTAATAATTAGTAGTTAGCTTAGAGAACAAGTTAGAGTTATTAGTTTTGAGAGTCTTATATAAAGGACTTTCCTACTTTATTGTTAGTTGGTGAATTTTGAGATTGAATCAGTTATTGTGAGCTTTATGTATTTTACGAGAGTATCCCGTTTATTCTTCCCATTTGTACGTTTTCCTGCATCAGTGTGTTTCACTTTCAACCAATCATCTCAGATTTATAAAAGTTATCAAAAATATGTTAAAACGGACTATAATGTTGTCAAACTATTCATGTATTTCGAAAAAAGGAATCGAAAACTTTAATAGAGTTGCTTCAAATTTTGTGAAACTTTTCAAAAAATGAAAAAAAAAAATAACATTTCAGCCTGAGATCTAAAGGTATTATGTTATAAATTTTACAAAAATGACTCTAAGTAACTTTAAAATTAATGAAATCGAATCAGACATCAATCGTTTGTTGCAATCGGTCATAATCGACCTTTTTTTTGAAAAATAAAATATAACTCCAGTTCTTTACAAATCTGTTCAACTTTTGCAATTATTATTCATGGTCAGATCAATAAACGTTGAATCTTCTTAGATCTATTAAAATTTATAGAAAAAAATAAAATATAAAAAAGTTATTTATTAAGAAGCAGTCAATAGCCGAAAGATTCGACTTCAGTCCTCAACTTAAAACAAATTTTTGTAAAAAAAGAATAATGTAAATTTCTTTAGAAAAATTTCAGATATTGATAGATTTATACTATAATAGCATGATTTGCACCGTTTTACTATAATTTAGTAAAATGGATTTTGAAAATCGGGACAATTTTGTTGTTAGATCTGCACGATAGAGGAGAATGAGCGGAATGACCGAGAATTTTCAGTGTTCTCCTTTTCGGTCATGGGTT
Organism: Striga asiatica; assembly: GCA_008636005.1. Taxonomy (NCBI): domain Eukaryota; kingdom Viridiplantae; phylum Streptophyta; class Magnoliopsida; order Lamiales; family Orobanchaceae; genus Striga; species Striga asiatica. The sequence continues at coordinate 50,142 of BKCP01013292.1, read as the reverse complement.
TCGTAAAACCATAAAGTGGTAACGGGCTTTCATCAATAATGGGCCTTTTTGTTGTTTGTTACAGAAATATTGATTTGTCTATTAGCCCAATTAGACATGGCTGGTTCAGACCCACGCATTTGGCCCATATTATTATTATTATTTATTTTTTTGGCTTTGTTCTATAAGTAATATATTAATATATTATTACTGTAAAAAAATAATTGTTTATTCATCTTGCATCAATATTATTTGCGATTTCGTTAGCAAGTCATTTACGATTATTTTATTTATTTTTGTGTAAATAAAGTTAAACCACAACATGTAATTATTTACACACGCAAAACCAATACATGTATTAATTTATTACATATAATAACAAAGATGATATATACTTTATTTATTTATTTTCCTATCGGAAATGTTAAAATTGACACAGTTAAATATATTGTTTTTATCTTATATATTTATATTTTTATGATTTAGTGTTTTTGTTTTTCGCTTTATTATTATTATTATTATTATCTTCTTAGAATTTGTCTCCGTGCAGATGTACGGGTTGATTACTAGTTATTTTTTACACTACAACAATTATTAAATTATAAAAATTTATAAATAAGGCCATCTGAATACAAATGAAAATGAAGATAAAAAACGTCAATTTATGTCAAGGTTGCATACAGATATATATAAAATCTTAAACCTTAATTATGGTTGTCTATTTTTGTCTTTATTTATATTCAAGTGTTTTTATTAATTTCTTGAAAGTCACATCATAGACCATTAAAAGGAGTATAAAAGTGTTAACTTTTAGCCTTAAATTAAAACTTTTAAAATTTTTTGTGGCCAAATCAATAGTTTTTATTCAAATTTGGAATTGATAATTAACTCATTTTTCAAACTCTACAATGATAGTAACTAGAAACTTAAATTAATCCTTTTTGAAATCAACAAAATTTTTAATCGAGCTTTCTAATTGACAATATACATCAGTTTATAAG
>BKCP01013292.1:36443-49150 GCA_008636005.1 Striga asiatica | reverse complement strand
TGCAAAGAAGGAGGCCAAAGACCTAGACTAAATAATTCTTGGTTAAACAAGAGGTTCGATGTAATTGTCCTAAGACCGCTAGCGCTTTCTAAGCGAACGACTTCTTGACTCTCAACGCAATCGTGACCAAGCCAATCTCCCAGTCCCAAAAGATTGTTTTATTTCAATACACATGTGCATTCACACTAGAAACAGTATTAGATATATTTGTTAGTTAATATTATTTTTTATTTAAATTAAGTCAAAATTGAAAAAAAAATATGAATTACATTATCAATATTTCAGTTTTTGGATAGTTCAATGTAAGAAATTATAAATTATTTGGAATTTAGTGTCGCATGAGAATTCAGAGAATGATCCAATATTCGGCTATCATTCTTTTGATATGTACGGTAAAAAAAAACGGTACTAGATATATTTGTTAGTTAATATTATTTTTTATTTAAATTAAGTCAAAATTGAAAAAAAATTAAATTACATTATCAATATTTCAGTTTTTGGATAGTATGTAAGAAATTATAAATTNGATATGTATGGTGAAAAAAAAAAAAGAAAAAAAGTTGGCAAGTACTCATTAAGGTTGAATCAACATATACAAAATTTCAAGGTAATAATTCAATCTTTGGGTCAAATTTCCTCATTAACCTTTTTATTTCAAGGTAATGATTCAATACTTGGGTCAAATTTCCCCATTAATCTTTTTATGGCATTGTCGGTGTGCAACAACTTGAGCAGTTAATAAAATGAATCGTTCAATTCGTGAACTCAGTTCAAATTCAGACAGCCCGAGATAAAACTCGTCAAGGTTCATTAGACAAAAAAAAAATGAGTTTTATTTACATAATTTTTGGAGTCATTTGTTTAACTCAACCCTTTAAGACTTGAGTCGACTAGTTCATTCTCATTTACTGACTCGAAAACACTATAAGCATCAGAAATTCGAGTTCGGATTGAAACACCAAATGCGATTTTAGGAGTGCTCGGACTCGGCATGCATTGAAAATCTTTTTAATGGAAAAATATAATAAAATAAAATAAAGAACCATCTTATGACCTTTTGTCTTGGTCTACTTGCCAATTTTCTTGATGACAAAATAAGGAAATTCTTGTACAATTATATCCTATCTAATAATGGTGTGAGGATTTTCCAGCTTGGCTATTCAATTGTTGAATGCGGTCAAGTGGTTATTGTACCCAATGGGTCACAGGATTTGAGTAATAATATGTTTCTATNTTTTTTAAAAAAAAAAGAGTAATAATATGTTTCTATCCTATGTTGTGTAGAGTGTGCAAATTCAATCCCACATCGAAAAAAAAGGTTCCAAGTCCAAATATGTAAGTTTGGTGGACTACTCCTTTTATTGTCAATTGATTGTAGAATGAAACTCCATTTAAATTTGTATGTTGGGGCTTGATGGAGAACTGTCTTTTGAGTTGTTCGTCCTAACATGTTGAAGATCAATTTGGTAAAAAATTAATTATTTGAGTTTTGACAATCTTTTACTTTGTCGTTAGAAGAAAGTTCAGTTATTTTCAATTTTCTTGTTGAAAGTAAGAAAAAAATTTGTAGAATTATTTCCCTTTCGAAACTTTTTGACTTATAAAATTCGTGTTTCCATGGGCGTGTTAGGAGTTTTTTTCTTATTCTATCAAGCACATATATTGTCTCCCTTTATTAGTTTGTGTGTTAAGAAAATACAATCAATTTTAGTTTTTTAAAATAACATTTTCTTACTTCTATCAAAGTTTAAAATGATTTATTCTCCATTTACTTCACTTTATTCATAAATATATCATTACATTAATAAATACACCTATCATCAAGACAATATAATAGAAAAAATGTATAATTCTCTATGATTTTGTAAAACGTGAACGACAAAATAAAATAGATATAATTTTGAAAACCGAGAAAAAAGTAAAAAGTGCGAATAACAAAGTAATAATGTCAACATAATTTTTTATATATAATTCTCCAATATGTTTAGCTTAAGTGATAGATTCGCATGTTTTACAAATAATTTTGTGCTTCAAATTGATACATAATTAGTTTCTTTTGTAAAGTGACAATTAGAATGTTAACGTAACTATCTGGTCCTGTTGTACCTTATTTGAGATTTTATAATAAAATGAGAAAAATAATAATAATATGTTTCAATCGTGTTAAAAGAAATAGTCTTTTTTTTAAAAAAAAATTTAAAAAACAAGTTTGGCCGCTAATTTGGTTTAGTTATAATATTTTTTACATATAATAAGGTGATGCAATAATTTGACTAGCCAGAATTCAAAACATGAATGTTTTTTCTAACACGAGTCTCGCGCGTTACAACTAAAATTCGCTTAAAAAATTAAAAGTGTCATAAATCAACTGTCGCGGCTCCATCTTTAGGATTCTAGCTAATTAGCTATACCACGCACAAACATGTATAAATCTCCCACCCACCCAAAAACCTCACATTTCCACCCCTTGACAAGAACTTTCAAGTTCTCACTAAAAGCCCCAAACCAATTTATTTTAGTTAGCCATGAGTACTATTAATCTTGTTGCATCCCTAGCATTTCTCCTCCTCATCCTCCTCCTCCTCTCCACCACCACCGCCCGCCCAACGAAAACAAACCCGACCACCCTCCGCCCGAGCACGAGGATTCCATTGATTGACTTGGACAGTTCGTCCAACTCTAGCTCGGAAGCTCGGTTGAGAAGAGACGCCGCCCGCATGGCCGCCTTGGTCAACCAACTCTCCAAGGAAGAGTTTTCGTCTATCAGGGGCGCGGTAGCCGTGAACATCAGCGTTGGCACCCCGGCCATGGTACAAACCCTGGTGGCGGACACAGGTAGTGATCTCCTATGGCTGCAGTGCAAGTCGTGCGACGAATGCATGGATCAGCCCAACCTGCCGTTCGACCCAGCCGCGTCCAGCTCGTACCACACAGTCCCCTGCGCGACCTCCAGCTCGGATAACCCCAATGCCTGCGACCAACTCAGTGTTTCCATGCGCGGGTGCGACACCACCAACGACGTCTGCACGTACTTTTACTTCTACGGGGACAGTTCCTACTCGAAAGGAACCCTAGCCCTCGAGAACGTCAAGATCAACAGCGACATGGTGGTCCAAAATGTGTCCGTCGGCTGTGGCCTATCCAACAGTCTCACCGCGGCGGCAGAAGTCGACGGGGTCCTCGGCCTGGGCGACGCGGTGGGCTCGCTCGTGGGCCAGTCGGGCCGCGTGTTTAGCTGCTGCCTTGGTGGAACAAGTGGTGGGTGGATCGATTTCGATAGGTCCGCGGACACGTTCCAGATAAGGGACGACGGCGACGGAGGGGCGATACTCGACACGGGGACGACAATCACGATGCTCCCGGAGGGCGCCTACGTGGCGCTACGGGATCTGTTCCGGAGGAATATGGGGAATGCGACGCCGTCGTCGTACAACTACCTCGACACGTGCTATCAGCAGAACGAGTTGGGGACGATACCGACTGTCTCGTTGTACATATCGGACCAATCGGACACGAGCATTACGAGTGAGAATCCGATGTTCATGGTGCAGGTCGATGATATGGGTGGAGTTCTGGGATGCCTTGCTTTCACCGTGTCACCGTTGAACCTTACGATAATCGGCAACATTCAACAACAAGGGACTCAGATCACTATCGACGCGTCGAGCAACAATATCGGAATCGGGCCTGACTGCTGAATGATTTTGTGTTTTTGTATCCGTGAGACCTTTATTTTGTTTTATTTTATTTTTGTTTTCTCGCTTTTGGCCATTCCACACAAATGCAATACGTATGTAATGAGATTAGTAAGTCGTTTATGCTTAATTTTGGGCATATATAGTAATGCACACAAATCTATCTATACTAGTACACACATTCGATATACACGACTACAAAAAAAACTGCATTTGGCGACGCTTCTTTTTTTGTTTAATGACGCTTATTGGCGAGTTGTGTTGCTAAATTTGATGTCAGAAAAAAATAAGCGTTAGTAAACAGAAAAATAAGCGTCGCCAAATGCAGTTTTTCTTGTAGTAACGGAATAACAATATTGAAAATAATTTTATTATGGTTATGATGCGAGAAAAGAATATAAAAAATAATTTTATAAAAATAAATATCATGTTAATATTAATAGTAATTTTATAAATTAAATATTGGGCTATATAAACATGAATTATTATTATATATATATATTTTTTTTAATAAGTCACACAATTGAAGAACTTTTATATAAAAAAATAGGAATTATGTTGAATAATACTTTTTTGGGAGCTGATAAGTTTCAATTTGTGGTGGAAAAGTAAAATAGTAGAATTGCTAAATAAGTTATATTTATTTATTTTTAAAATATTTACCGTCGTTACATCGGAAATATCTGTTGTGATTTAAATACTATTTAATTATGTGATAATTATTTTATTTATTTTATATAAATTAAACTTAAAAATTATTTAAATATAATAATAATTTTAAATTATAGTATTTTAATTAAACAAATGAAACCAAAAGACATAGTCCAATTTATAAAAAAATAAATGTTGTATGTTTGCAATAATACTAATATGTATACAACTTTTGAAAATTAGTATAATGTGATAATTATTATATATCCTTCCAAACATTATTCAATAATATGAATTAAAAAAAAATCAATCTAGTCTAAGTTTTATAGTATTGTCTATTTTCAAAAATAAAATAATTTAAAATATTATTTATTAATTTTATTTCAAAAATCCATAAATAAAAAAATATATACATTTGTCTTCATAAAAAATATGAAAAATTTAATGATAAATTTGGCATTAAATTAAGTAAGAACCGATATTTGCTCTCACTGATTTATAGCCTAATAAAGTTTCAAAATACATTGTATAATTTGTTTCGCATCTCATTTTTTATGAATTAATTATTAAAATTATTATATTCTTGTTAAGTTATCCGATTAAATTATCATAAAAAAATCAATTAAAACTGTAATTTGAAACGAAAAATCCAAAATTTAAACTGTAAAAAAATTCAAAACTGGTGAAAGAATAGTATATTATTATATTTATATTTTATATTTTATTAAAAAAATAATCTAATGTTATTATTATATATTTATTTTATACAACTATATTATAATATAAATTATATAATTTATATTGCATTGTTATTATTATATATTTATTTTATAATACAGCTCCATATTTTTATGTACATTAAATTAAATGTATGATTATTAAAAAGTATATAGTGCCCCTCAAAATAACTTTATGGATCCGCCCCCGGTCAGCAGCGTGGTGGAGAGGTGACGAGCTTGGTCGAGCAGCTCCTTCTCAACAATGGCGGTTGGCGGATGCACGTGAGAATGAAGAAGATGGCTTTCTCTCTCCTTCAATATTTTAGCTTTCAATTGACCACTTTGCCCTCAACTTAATGGACTCTTGGGCCAGCCCACTCCTAAGTGTGTTATCTTGGGCCACTAATTCATCTTGGAATATATAGAGGAATTTGCACAAGGTATGGTCCCTTTATTTTTTTATTACATAAATATAACACCTTAAAAAATATTAGCATATTAACATAATCTATTGATTTTATTGCACAAAAATACCACATTAGAGATTAAATCTGGTGAAATTTTGTTTATGCGTAATTAAAGGTAAAAACTTATCATTCCAAATAACTCTCCTTCTTCTACAAGTTTATATGACGCGAGTTTTTTTTTTCTATTTGTGGCTCCTCGACAACTTGCTGTCGGAGAGAATCGAGCGTGCTATCCGCGGACTTTTGACTCATAAAAGTAGTTTTTCCATTGGTGTTGGGAGTTTCTTTACTCATTCTATCAAGCATTTATTGTCTCCCTTTATTAGTTTGTGTATTAAAAAAATAAAATCGATTTTAATTTTTCAAAACAACATTTTCATACTTCTTTCAAAGTTCAAAATAATTCATTTTCCATTTACTTCCTTTTACTCATGAATATATCATCGCATTAATAAATACACCTAGCATCAAGATAATAGAACAAAAAGTCCAGTTATTTTCAATTTTCTTGTAAAGGTGAACTGATTATGACAAAAGTATATTTTTATTTATTTTTTTCATATGAATTAAAAGTTGTTTACTTTTTTAATTTCTTTTAATTTCAATGTGGAAGATCAATTTGGTAAAAGATTAACTATTTGTATTTTGACAATAAGTCTAGTTATTTTCAATTTTCTTGTTGAAAGACAAGATAAGAAAAAAATTACAACCCGGGAACCAACTGATTCATAAAAGTAGTTTTTCCATGGGGTGTTACGGAGTTTTTTTTCTTATTCTATCAAGCATATTGTCTGTCTTCCTTTATTAGTTTGTGTGATGAAAAGATAAAATCGATTTTAATTTTTTAAAACAACATTTTTATACTTCTTTCAAAGTTCAAAATAAATTTTCCATTTACTTCCTTTTACTCATAAATATATCATCACATTAATAAATACACCTAGATAATAGAACAAAAAAATGTATAATTCTCTATGATTTTGTAAAACGTGAACGAGAAAATAAAATAAACATAATTTTAAAATCGAAGAAAAGTAAAAGTGCAACATAAATAACTCTCACGCGCAACTTAAATTCACTTGAAAATATAAGTACAATACTAAAATGTATATACTTACATTTTTTATTTTCAATATTTCTTGACTAACCACCTTCAACCCACTAATTTATCCTCACAATTCTAAGCATAAATAATTGACAAATAGAAGATGTAAGGTTCAATAAACTCCATTTTATAACTAACGAGGTAGACGATGAATTACAAAATAAACACACACACATATATATAAATGTTTATATTTACCATAAAACGTAATATTTCTCATCAAAAGAATTAATTACTTAATAAGTAATTTTTTTAAATATTCTTTTTTATTTTCTCTGTTTTCGTTTGGTAATTTCTTTTTTTTACCGTTTTGAGGCTTTTATTTTAAATCTAACACATTTATATACTAGCACTCTATATAGGCCTTTAGATTGTTGACGCCTCTCCACACGCTTATGGATAGAGTTGGACGTCGATGTTGTCACCACCCTACTGACATCATGGTTCGAAAAATCGGATTCCACCGGTTCAATGGGAACATGCCATCATACGGGTGCGATTTGAGGTATTTTTTAAACCGTTTGGGATCCAAACAGGTCAAAGACTATTCGAACCGATTAGAAACCGGTAAAACTGGAAAATCAGAACCAATTGATTTCTAATTTCAGTTTTTTCTACTGTAGGCGTAAACCTTACGCCAATAAAGTATGTACTCCCGACTCTCGAGATTGGAAGAATTTGGGAAATTAGTTAGATTTGAGGAAATTAAAATTTTTTGATTACATATTGGAGTTTTCCTGTGGTTATTATTTCACAATTAAGTTAGTAATACATTATAAAATTAATAATAAATATATGGGCAATTATGTACTAATATTATACATATAAAATAAATAAAAAATATATATTAATTAAAATCGGTTTGACCACTAGTCCAACAAGTGAACCATTGAACCGGTAGCTTCACCGGTTCGATGACCGGTCCAGTTTTGAGAACCTTAGTTTTAATTGAACTATTTGTGAAAAAGTAACAACGAATAATGAAAAGGATAATTTTCCAGTAAAAAAAAAAAAAACCAATACTCAAAATTAAAAGCAATTCAGGTTTTCTACTAACAATAATTTCCTCACTCATCATCATCATCGTCATCGTCATCGTCCTCATCACCATTTCCTGCAGCAGCATTCAGAGCATTCAACCTCTCGATCAACTTGGCCTTCCTCTCCTCGTATGTCAACTTCTTTAGGTTGAATCTGCAAAGGTATTCCAATCAACGTTAATTATGCAGTCTGATCTCAAACAATGATCCAATTAATGAATTAACTAATGTTGGAACAAAGCTAAGCTTTTTTTTTTTTCAGAACCAATGGTGCATCATGCATCCATGAGAATTTGTCATCACTAGTCTAAATATTTACCCGAAAAAAGAAACAATAAATGTTTCTGTCACTTTTGAAAGACAAAATGAATTTAACTGCATTTTGCTCTTGATTGATCAATAAATAAATTTCTGAGACATAAAGACATACATTCTTAATATATGTGTGAAACAAAAAAAAAAAGAAAAGAAAAAACGAACAAATAGAACTAACTAGAGGGAGCAAGTGACAATACGGAGAAGCATGTTTATCAATTATTTGTTTAAAAATTAACAAAATCTAACCTCTTGTGCTCCTTAGGTGGCTGCTTTTGTGATTTCTTTTCTGTGGGGTCAGCACGAATGGCCGCATGGACCTTCTTGTACAAAGCCTCAATGTTATCTGCTTCAACACCTTTCTTTATATACTGACTGAACACAGACTGGTACTTCTCCGGCTCATCTTCCATCAAAGTCTACACCATTTCGAAAACACAATTACTTTATGGCTTTCAAGGCTCATTAATCAATGACACTTATGTGGATTGATGGAGATTAGGACAACAGAATGGCAAAATCGGGGGTTTACGTTCATGTAAGCTGCAACATGGCCACCGTAGATGTACTTGCGATGCACTTCAGGATCGAGTTGCTTGTTGTCCTTGTTAAATCCGGCAAAGCGCTTATCACTGTGAGGTATATCAAGTCCACCATCAAGAGCACCCTGCATTGTTACAGCATTATATTCAAGAAAGGAAAAAACAAAAGAAAATAATACTCAGGGGAGAAAAAAAAAAAGATCGGAGTAACAAGCATCATCTTTCTTGAATGACACTTCATTTTCAAAAATTATTTAACCAAGGCAGCTAATACTGACAAATGAGCAACAAATTTGAGGCATCCAGATAAATTCAACAAATTTGTAGAAAAAGTTACCAAAATTGCCACTTAAAAGCAAGAATGTACCTTGAGTGCACCAAAGACACGGTTTCCAGTTGTAGTTCTCAAAAGGCCAACATCAAGGAGTGCGCGGAAGGGCCTCCTGCTCTCAGCTGGTTCCACAGAGTAATCTTCTCCAGTGGCCTGAAAGAAGTTCGACGTACACAAATAACACAGAATCAAACGTAAAAGCATTTGACCAAAACAGTCATACAAATGGACTAATATCAAAATTTTTTACCTCAACATTTCCTTCATACTCTTGATCCATCTCGAGCTTTTTCAGCACTCGGCGGGCCAGAAGCAGTCCAGTGCAGTAAGCTAGTTCACAAGGGAATATTTCAATTTCTAATATTGATGAGGAAAATAATAGTTTTTTCTAGTTTGTAGCTAATAAAAATGACAATACCAGCAGAATAATTTGTGAGGCCAACTTCAAGGCCATAACGGGGCAGCTCGTGTGCATAGGCAGCAGAGAGGACATGATCGCCAGTGATGCTAGCAGACACAATTTGAGCGATTATATCTTTGTTTGTCTAAAAGTTGAATTAAGGTACCCCAATATATGTAGGCTCAAGACAGCAAATGAACAATGGCAATATCATAATAACATGAAAATCCATCTTAAAGTAATATAATTTTTGTACTTAAGGGAAATTAACAACAAATCAAATAAGTGAATCACGTACTAAAATGTATGAAACATATTCATAGATTGGTAGAAATATAAAACACACACACACACATATATATATATATATATCATAAAATACAAATCATGCCATGATAACTTTACTAGTCAATGTGATAAGTATATCCAGGATCAAGGAACAGATGGCAGAAGAATTAGAAATCAATTAGATTTCACCATAAATAAATTGGCAAAATGAAATGTGTTATCAGGATACGAATCGCACAACAAATCGATACTTCGGAGTGTTGTACTTGTTCTTGTCCTGATTGATAAGACGAATCCTTGCCCGGTAATCAGTCTTCCCCTCTGGATTAGAAATTAACAAAGTCATTAGCTGTACAACTAAACAAATGAAAAAAAGGCAAGCAGTTACTGGTGTTTTACGCCTTCTTCTCTTGAATTTGACTTGGAAACGCTTGAAATATGCGTTCGACTTCTGGGCTTTGACAAATGCCTGCAAACAACATCATCCATCATTAGCAAAATTACAGACTTCCCATGGCAAAATCCTGCGGAAAGAAAATGCTCCAACAACCTACTTATCCTAAAATATTTTTTTCTTAGCCAAAAAGGCAAAACTAAAATTTAAACAGAATCAAAGGCCAGGTAAGCAGGGAGCCGTAGAACTTCCAAAATCATTTAGGAGAAAACAACAGTAATAACAAGCCATAGTGAGAATCTTTTCGAACTACAAACAGAGTTATGCACTTCATTTAAGCATTATGATATCGAGCTGCTTCGAATAATCAGATAAAACTAAAACAAGAACGTAGAATAAAACCCAACCAAATTCACGGCAGAAAACAAACGAGCTGCTCGACCAAATCCCCAAAACCCATTAACATGCGATGATTCAACAATGTTTTATTTTCAGTTATTAACAGCAAACGATTGATGAATGAACAATAATAAATGGGAATGAATATATTCTACTTTTTTTCACCATTTTCTTACCATTGCTCTTTGAGAAATCTGCAAATGGTCGAGGAGAAGCAGAGGGAGCTGCGTGAGACGCTAATAAGCGCTGAACCCTAAAAGCAAATTGGGCTGAGTTTGGGCTTACTTTTAGTTAAAAAATGTGATGGCGGATCCATCTACTTACTGACCCAGCCAATAGTATCTGAAAAAATTTACAATTCACCACTAAATTCCATTTTATTTGCATATTTATGATTTACTTATTTAATTTAAAATATACTCACTCTTGTTGTTCAATTAACAGTTAACTAGAAACTCATCTTTGTCATTTGTTTATAAATTACATTTTTTTTTTTTGTTCATGACTGGTTCATAAACAGTTTATGTATGGTTTATTTAGAATGTCGTATTATTACAACATATTTCAAAATGTGTAATAAATATGTAAAAAAGTTTCGCCATTATCTATAAAATTTTAAGATCACCATTTAATGGTGGAATTGAAAATAAAATTATATGTATATATAATATTTAGTTGTGACTTGATAAAAATAATATACTAATAATTGATGATTATAAAAAAGTGGGTGGATCCGTGGATTAATACTAATTTTTTGTAAAGAAGTGTTTATTAATTTCAATTTAAGAACTGTTTTCAACAATGTGAGTGATGTAAGTGAAAAATATAATGGAAAGATTGTGTATTTTTTTTTATTATATGGTTTTGGGAGTTTCCATCCCTATGAGAATTCAAGGCTAAAAATCGTTTAGGGAGAATGGTGAAAAGTATGATTATATAGTATCCGATTATATATATATTTGATTTTTGTTACCAATGTTTGTTTCTTTTTAGGAAAATTTAATTCTATTCTAGTTATATTCTAAGAATATTATTAGGTGGTTGACGACACTTGAAATTTATCTTTTGAGTTACTTATATTATTTGAATTAAATTGTAGTTATATACTTTAACTTCCTTTGCGAGTTTACATTACCTCCAAAAAGTAATAATTTTATTAATATGTTATGATTTATTTGTTGTATATAAAAGATTGATTCCATTAGCAAAATAATTGGGAACAAAACTACATATTAAATTATATTATATAATTCTTTTGTAAAGCCTAACACAAAAAGTATTTAAAAATTAAAACGTAAGAAAATTGAAAATAATAAAGAAAAATGAAAATAGAAACAAAATATTCATCACCTTAAAATGGGAGGGAAAACGACCCAACATGGCCGCCTATAACTGCGCAGCAAAGCATTCTCAGCCAACGCCGCCGTGATTTAAGTTCCACCACCAAACCCCAAACCCGAGACCACACCATACATTTCCAATTCCCAACAAAAAATTCAATTGATCGATCGATCGATTACAATCCACAGGCAGAAGAAAAAAATAGTAATAAAAAAAAATCATAGAGGATCCAGAAAAAGATGAGCGTTGAAATCGTTGACGGCCCGATCGTGGCTGCTTTCGTCGACGATGACTCGGGTGCGTTCGAGAAGTGGGCGTCGGAGAAGTTCCACGCGCTCGACGCCGACGGCGACGGCGTCCTCTCACGCGCCGACCTCGAGAGGCGGACCCAGGCGGAGTTCGAGCTGCAGTCGAGGGACGAGATCGCGGTGATCTACGACGTGCTGTTCGCCGAATTCGACGCGGATCGGAGCGGGACGATCGACCCGACCGAGTTCCTGACGCTGGCGAGGGAGGTCACGCTCGCCAAGGCGCGTGGGATCGGGAACTCGCCCGTCTGCGTTATTTTGCAGGAGGACAGCCTACTCATGAGGGCTGTGCAACGCGCGAGGAACCCCTGATTAATTAATTAATTTGGGTAATTTAGCCTTTTTTTTCATTTAGTTCTTAATTAATAAAAGCATTTTGCATTATCAAATCAAAGGGAAAAAATGGTAATTCAAATCTGAATTTCTGTACTTGACGAATGTTGAATATCTGGAAAAAAAGAATATGTACCAGATGTAATTTAAGTTGTACCCTTTTTTCAGTCTTAATATTAATATAATATACATTTTGGTTTCCAAAATTTTGGCTAGCGTGCATGATTGATTTTTTTGTTTGTTGTACTAATTAATCATCACTCGCTTGAGGTGAATAAGTTGGAGAAATGATATTTGTTTACGTCACCATGCAATCTATTTTATCAAAGGCTGTATTTATATGATCATATGATGCATAGGATAACTGAAGAACTATTTG
>BKCP01013292.1:0-36388 GCA_008636005.1 Striga asiatica | reverse complement strand
AAGATATATTAATTTTTTCACACAACCAAACCAATTCAAAATAACTAGATTCACCCAAAAATAAAAAGGTATGAAATTTTTCACACCACCAGCACAAAATCATGTATAGTGTGATCACATAATACGACCGCATTGGGTGGTATTACATGATTATTTGGTGTGGCCTCGTGTGGTTTCGTGATGTGATCACATAATTCGCTTGAGTAGTGCAGTCTCATGGTGCAATCGTATGTTGTGATTCAATACAAAACTTATGTTATCACACCCTGCATGGATCGTGTGTTGTGGTTTTGTGATGTGATCACATAATGCGATTTTAATGCGATTTGGTAGTGTGGTCTCTTTTGTGGTTTCGTGGTGTGATCACATAATGCGATTGTGTAGTGCACTCTCGTGGTACAATCGCCCGGTGTGATTCAGTACAAAAAAATTGTTTGTACAGCCTGCATGGTGCCATCACGCATTACGATTGTGTGTTGCGGTTTTGTGATGTGATCAAATATGCAATTGGTTTTGGTTTAGTGTGCTCTCGTGTGGTTTCGTGGTGTGTAAATTTGTTAAACTAAACGAGCCGCTTGTGAGCTCGACTTGTTAAGACTCGAACTTAGCTCAACTCGTTTGATAAATGAGTTGAACTCAAACTCGTTTAATGTTCGTTTGGTTAACGAGTCGAGCTCAATTCGGCTCGATGAGTTTTAAAAATATAATTTTTTTGTAATTTTCTATAGTTCAACTCATTAAAACTCAATTTCAGCTCGTTAAGGCTCGAGCTCGATTCGTTACTATTGATAAACTAGTCGAGCTCGAGCTAGAGCTCGATTATGAGCTCGTTAAGGACTCGTTACTATTTAATTTTGGGCCGAGTGGTAAGATTATGGCATGCGCCATCTCCAGTTATTTTCAACTACAAACCACTTATTGACATTGTATTGGTGAACATATCAACAATCACCTATTTCAATTGAGCCCCAAACCTGAAAGAGGTGAACATCTAATCAATTTAATGGCAGTTCAGAATGCAGAGTTCTTGAAGCGCTCATCTTTGAACGATTTCTAATGACAAATGCCCTTCTACTCGATCATCAGAGTATTTACCCCCTATATTTATTTACAGCAGTAAAAACGAATTCTACTCTAAATCCATCTGCATGTTACAAGGAAACTATATTCTAAGACGCATCCAATTGAATGAAGAACAAAGGTTAACACCACCTTCATAGAACACTTGAAGGTAAACTTGAGCTGACTAGCCGATTTTATTTTGCCACATCTATATTAAAAACAAAAGGGTGCCATCTTTACAGAAATTCACCATCATCATGAAACGGGCAAACCAATCTCTAAATGAAAGCTCAAATGATCTGGATGTTAAGGTTTCTTTGGCATGAATGTACGAGGAAGAATGGAGTTTGCAAGCTCGTCATTCAGCTTCACAGGAAGAGGTGGCATTTGTTTCATTATTTCCGGCAAGTCGCTTAAGCTGTCATTCAACATTTCCCGGTAAGGATGTAGAAAACCAGATGTTGACTATGTACAAAACCGTTAAAATGAGTAAATTGGAAAATATGATCTCTATATAGAACACAGAGGAAAGTCTGTTGAGTTCGACTAAGTTCGTTTGTTTGCTGACAAAAAAGAAATGCAACATCGAGAACAGGAAAGTTTGTAAAGATATCCTGAAGTTTTTCCGTGGCTGCTAAACTTGGAAGTGCCTAACCAAATGTTAGTTCTCCTAAATGGACTCCTGACGAATTGGATTTTATATGCAATCAAAGGAAATTTAATACCCAAATGAGTGATTGCAGATAAAAATTTTCCAGCTTATTCACTATTCACCCATTATCAGATTTTCTCTAAAAGTCCCACTACACATTTATTTGAAGAAAAAAATCATTATCACACATTACCTAAGCAAATTTACGATACTCGCTCAGATATTCCAACTATCAACCATGTCCCATCATTTTTTAACAATTTTTATACCATCTCAAGTTTAATCACTAATTTTCATCTAACATATACAACTACACTAAAAAAATTCATCATACTTATCTAACAATTTTTTTTTTTTAATCCCTACTCTTTACCAGAAAGAAAATTTTCATACGAGCGTATATCCAGCTGCACCCACAAAATTTTCGACTACACTTAGTAAATATGCAAGGAACTCTATGGATGTAGAAATTCCATTCAAAAGGTTAATCCTGCTTAAAAAGAGATGCTTAGCAACGTCAAAATAAAAATATGGGTAGAGTATCCTGAACTTACTCGTTTAACAGTGAAACTATGTTATTCCGAGCTTGACAGAAAAGATTGATGTTCTCATGAATCTGCACATCAAACAACGGATATGGTGTTACCAAAATAAGTCATTGTTCAAAAATAAACTGTGTCATGTTCTGCAGTTTGTAAATTTACTTGACCCTAAGGTGTACATTACAATGTTTATAACTGAATATGTTGCTTAAGTAGTTTGCAAAGTCAACCAATTGAGACCAACACCAAACTGTGATCTGGTACTAACTAACCCTAATGAATATTCATCTGCCAATACTAGCGTGCAAATTGAGATTAAGAAGTTGCAGTCCACTAAGAGCCAGGCTTCATATTTAGCCAAGCATGCACCAATAAATAGAATTGATGGAAATCCATATAAACTTAATCCCTGAACTTGCATATTTGAACCACACAGATTCATCAAGAACTTAAGTAGAACGACGCTGCAAGTACCTTGCAAGCAGAAAAATTGGTGGAAATTTGATCCAAGGCCTGAGCATTTTGCTCAAGAAGCTGTCCAGCAGCTCCACCAATAGCTGAAATACATGAATATATGATTGCTTATGATACAAAGGTCATATCTGATATAAATAGAACAAGAACACAAGAATCAAGGATCATAATATTCAAGTGCCTGCTTTCCAATTACAAGCAAGCTGAAGCTCTATTATTTTCTCAGCTGACTTGAACTTTGTCATGCACCCGATATATGGAGAATGAGCTTGTAGAGAATTATATTCGGTTAATATCTTAGGTACTTATTTTATATTAGGAAATGGGCTTGGGCCTTTATCATTGTTAGTAGGTTATTATCACAGTTAATAGATTAATGAATTAGTAATAGGTATCTATAAATAGGGGATGGTAACAAAAGAATGTAACAAGAAAAATATCACAAAAAATTCTATTCTCTCTCCTCCCTCATGTTTTTTTCTCCTTCTTCTCCCCAAATTTCTTCTCTCTCCCTCCCCAAAATTCCTGCAACTTTCTTCCTCCAAACTAAAACCAGAAAAATACAAAAAATTACATAAAATTTCCAGAAAAAAAGCAAGTTCCTAACAAACTTTTTCTGACAAATGTTGAGCTTTGAAAATAAATAAATAAATAAAAAAAAAAACTGAATTTTAAGATAGCATGCAAATCTAGCCAATACATTTATCCATGAAAGAGAAACCAATGGCAAAGCAAGACCGAACATGTCAAGTGGGTGTACAACAAATAATTCTTATTTTATATGTCCAACTGTACTATTTACAATTCAAAAACAACTTTGACTAACCGAAAGATCTCTATGAATGAAAATCATTTTGCTCCTCCGCGAAAAAACAATGAGCTGATAAGGTTAATCACCATAATCTTAAGAGTAACCCTTCTAATTACAGCTAAATATAATAGGTGATAAAAATTAAATTATAGTCTAAAGATAAAAACATTTAAACCTGGATTAAAGATTTCAGACACTTCAGATTGGCACTATCTTGAGAAACGCATGCATCTTTATAGTTATACACCTGACTGAAGCAATTCCTCAAAAAGGGAAATGAGCTCTGAAACTTCTCAGCAACTAACATATTGGAAGTGAAGTCCAGAAGCTACTCAAAGCCTGATTCTAAACCACGATATCCTTTTGATATCTGACTAAAGAAAAGATTACAGATCCCAAGGAGTTTGCTAATAGGAAAAGGGTATTATGCCAACCAAAATCTGATTATGGCCTCAGAAAACTTTTACCCACTTCCTCATGATTACAGCACTAGGTCTCTATTAGCGCCATTTGTTACCATAGATGAAATAGCAATTAATTGAAAACACAAGCAATCGGATGCTACTTATACTGAGAGAAGGGAAAAGGAGATAGAAAATTTACATAGTTGGTGAAAGAAAGAGTATGCTGACCTTTAAATGAGATTCCATCATTACTGTCCATTGACATCGTCGACTGGGTATAGGGAGGGCCGTTGGAGCGGTTTGCAACTTGAGAAGATTTTGGCAATGAATCTGTAACTTTTTCCTGAAAAACCAGGAGAATAGAAAACTATTCAGTCAGAATCACTGGCATGAAATTAACTAAGCCAAAGCCACAAGGTAAACAGTAAACAGTTAAAAAATATTAGAAAAAACTATGAGTGAAGCCAAAACTTGAAGACATACACCAACAAGCAACAATTTATATCAACTATAAGTGATCCACTTGGAAAATGAATAACACTTACATGCATTTGCAAAATCTCCATAGTTTCCTGTAGCCCGCAATTGCACAGGGAAAGAGCATAGCAAGCAATGACGAAACTGAAAATTATTAACACAAAATATACTGCATACCTTCTTGTCTTTATTCTTTCTTGAATTGTTCTCATCTTTCCTCCTCTTTCCGTTCTCCTTCTTCTGCAAACAGTAACAATTCAAATCCGGATTTTATGGAATTAGCAGAAAGTAAAAATAGTGGACTAGCTGAATCCAATTACTTCCACTTTTGTTCTTCTAGACAATCAATATCATATATTGTGGTGAAATTGAACAATAGAGATTCTTATCCATAGCACCTTTATGTCCTTTTTGTATTCTTCCCTGAAATTAGACCATTATCAGGTCATTAGTGAAAGAATCCACTCCCAATATTCTAGATCATCTATGTCAGTTATATACCCAAATAAATCATAATCATCACAGCTTTCCGTGACCATAAGTTCAACCAATGAACCTTTGCCGGACAAAGTTCCCATAGTTTCCGACAAGTGAGCATTTATATTTCCTTCCAGAACCGTGTATCCTAATTCTGGAGGAAAAAACAATGTCTTCCTTCTAAATAAAAATACACACCATCAACACAATTTGACATGACAGAGTGCTGACAAGTTTTTCCTTGATTAATTACTGGAACGTCTGGCTCATAAGTAAAAAAAAAAATACTCATTTTTTCTAAAAGAACGTGCACCTTGATGATCTTCAAATAGCTAAAACATTAATAACAATGAAAGAAAATAAGTTCACATATAATATGGGAGCACTGAACTAATTCCATACTCCTCCCCTCCCAAGCCCTCAAGAAGGATATAAATCATGGAATAAAATATTCTTTAGCATATCAAACATGACCTTTCTTTGATTCTCCCCCTTTCCGCTCTTTGCTCAGCCGAATCTTTTGTACAAGATTCAGCCTACCAAAAATTAGCATTGAAGAATAGTTATAATCTTTGTACCCCAAGACCGGTTATAATATACCATTTATTTAATGATATTGGAGATCAATACACTTATCCTGAAGAACTCAATGCAATACATCCCAACAAAGGGCAGAACTCGTGAAAGTACCCAAGAAAAAGGCTCACATTCATCCATCTGCACCGTAATGCAACATCCCGGACAGTTTTATCGCTTAACGCCTGAGCAATTTTAGCATAACGAACAACAGTGGATTCTGAGGCATACCTGCAAACACAAGCCGACACATGGATTGAACTTCATGAAGATTGCAGTAACAAGTCGAGCATAAAAGGACCTCCATAAAGATATGCAGTAAACAAGTCGACATCAATCAAGAGCATAAAATAAACTTCAAATAAATTTGCAGTAAATCTGCCAATGTCAATTCAATATGCAAATGGTTAATATTAACAAAAAGGGTCAACTTAGTATTCCCTGAATGGTGTAGCTAAGGATTAGACTAAGAAGTCTTCGGCTCAAGTTTTCATTTAAAGAAGTATACATAGCTCAAGATGACACTTAAATAATCTCTAAACTATAAGCATGAATAGAAAAGTGATATTAGAGGGCAAGAAAAGTGACTCCGTCAACACTTAAGGATGGTTTTCAGAATTCCACAGTCGAAAACAATAGTCCTTCATTGCATAAACTTAATAAGAAAATGGAAAAAAATACATGACTCAACAGTCATTTTGTTAATCTTTTATTTTTCTTTTAACAAATTACTACGGCAGGAACAGAGAGATCCTGAAACTCAGTGAGGTCAGTCCTTATTGCCAGTTAGTTTATGGTATTTAAAACTCGAATTGTTTGTCATTATCCACCTGTCTGTGGTATGAGACCTTTTTAAGCTGACTAGTATTCCGGCCACAGATTGACAAGCACTTAAACTTATCTTTCTCAGGAGTCAGCGCTCAAGTTCAAACTATAGGAGATACAAATAGCAAATACAAGAATGCTAACCCACCGCCACAAAAACAAACATAACAGAAAAAGGGAACCAATAGAATACCTGGCATCATCTTCACTCCATTAACCCAATATCTAAAAGTTTAATTAAATCTCATAACCCGCAAAAAATAGTGGCACCACAGGGATACAAACAGGAAAACACCTAAAAGGTCCACAATCTCATCCGGGAATGAGAAAGATACATAAGTGTTACTGGAAACACACCAAAACAAACCAGAATAGACCTAGTTCACGGCCCTAAATCCAGAGATTATTCAGTGACCAGGAAACACACTACGAAATACAGACAAAATCATGTAAAAACGCTATTATATTGAATTCAAAAAACAAAAATACTATCAAGAAAGATGAACAGGGAGCTGACTTTGCCAGCAAATCTTCGAGTATAGACTGCTCCTCCTGCGTCCAATCCAGCGACAGGCCCGGATTGTGGCGAAGGGCCGCCGGTGCGGGTCCCGCTACGAGATTGTCCGCCGCGCCGCCGCCGGTTCCGTTCCCATTCTCTCCACCGCCGCCGTTGCTCTTCCCGCCACTACTATTGCCGTTGGCGTTGCTGTGGCCGCCTGACGACGGGCTGGCACTCGCAACCATCGGAAAAAATCAAAGCAACGGAAGCAAAATATCTGAATTGGATAAGATTTCAATTGCGTTTTCTTAACAAAAAATAAAAAATAAATTATATTCAAATCCAAAATGTCTTCGCCCAAAAGGTGAATTATGATGATGAAAAACGTGGATTAATTAATATATTAAGATATTAATTAATTTAAAAAAAAACTGGGGTTATTGTTTACCAACTAGTACAGTACCCGTGCGATGCACGTAGCTTTGTTATTTCCGTCCTTTTTAAAAGGTAATTTTGTATTTATATTCAAATTATATAATAAAGCATCGATCATTGATTATAATTAAACTTAACAAATGTTTTTTATAAGATACGTTTAATTATTTATATTAATCATGTTGAGCTTGTAAAATATGAATGTTTTTTAAAAATGTGGGCTTCAACAATTTCATATCGGCCAAATTTATAATGTTGGCTTCGACGGTTTAGATTATGCTGAACAAAGTATAAATAGTGAAATTATCGGACCAATGGCTTCATTTCTTTCTTCATTTTTCGCCGCTTCCAGTTTCTTCTTTCGTCTTTTTTCATCGTTCTTCTTCCAACTTTTTCGTTCTAACACTGAGGGTCTTATAAATATATATATTTTTTTAGTTTTCATTTAATCGATGCTTTAAATTAGATTTAGGTGTTTTGCACGAAACAAAATATGAATTGTTCAATTTGAGGGTTTTTATTTTCGATTTTTGTAGTTTTATGTTTGAAACTTTTGGTTTTTACAATTAATCAAAAGAATCCTTCGAATTTGAGTTTGCGCCTGTAGATTTTGTTAATTTTAGTTGTTTTACTCGAAAAAGAAATGTGGATTTTTTAATTTGAAGGTTTTTATCTTCGATTTTTGTACTTTTATGTTCGGATTTTTTGGGTGTTTACGATTAGTCAAAAGAACTCTTAGAATTTGAGTGTGTGTCGGTAAATTTGTTATTTTTTTATCGGTAAAATTATTTTATTACACAAAATTTTTTGGCGTCCAAATGATTTTTTTTTTAAACTCAACTCGGCTGAAAACAAACAAATCTAACAATTAATTATGTGATATCATTGATTTTGATGAATTGCACACAATTTATGGGTTATGAACCTGCAAATTTTTTTTGCCCAAATTAATGAATGTTGATATCAATTAATTATAAAAAAGAATGGTATTGAAATAAAACTCAAATTTTTAAAAGTATTATTTGTACCAAAATTGAGCAATTTGGTTACCAAAACTAAGTATCCATGATTGAAGGCATATTTAAATATTTCTCTTTTAATAAATAAAAAATAAAAACAAAACTTGCCCGAAATGGTATGCAATTAATGTTGTCAGATTTTTTTGCTTACTATATTTGGTAATAGTAATTTTTATTATATATATATAGATATAGATTCAACTAAAAGAACAATAAAAACTCAAATTTAACTAACTTTAACCCAACTCCACTGTCCTCAATATTATCAATATAATAAAATAATATCAAACAATCATTCTTACACATCACATCAACTTTAATTCACTATTCCTTCACTCACATATTTTTAATTAACCATCACTTTCAATCATTTTTCTCTTACTTTACATCAAATTAAATTTAATTATTTTATTTAAATATTATTTTAATATATCTACTAACAATTAATCATATCAGCTTTTTTCAAAATTAATTATAGTTAAAAGACAAACCAAATAAAAACTAATTGAATCCATAAAAAATCATCACATGGACGGATGTATACTTTAGGGGGGCCATGGTCCCCCCAAAATTTGTAAATTTTAGTGTGTGTATATATATATAATAAGTATATCATTTTTCACATAAACTTACACAATTATATTAAAATTGTAATCGTATTTCTTTTTCTACTAATAATTCAACAACAATTATACTCTTTTTACACTTTTGTATAACATTTTTTCTAATTTGAATAATAATTTTTTTTTTTTTTTCCGAAACGATAGAGATTTTATATAATACGCACAAAAGTGCAAAAAGCCAGCCACCAGCTGAATACAAACAGCTAACAGCTGAATACAAGCAGCCAACAGCTGAAAAAGTGAGAGGACAGGTCAACCGACCGCCTAGAAATTGAATGTATAGTAAATATGTGAAAAAAAAAAATTGGTAATTTTTTTTTAAAAATAATATCATATATGATATGCTTGGAAAAAAAAAAAGAAAAAATCTCAACTCAACTTGTATTCAAAAGCTTTGTTGTCGATCTCGGTCAGATGTTGCACCTGGGGCCTTCTCGGCTTCCGGTTAAACACATGCATAATTATTACACATTGAGTCGCAATGTTTGACCAATACAACTAATAAATTGACTTTTTTAATTTCAATTTTAAAAGATGACTGCCTATTTTCAGTTTTTTTTTTTTTTAAATTACTAATAAAAGTATAAACAAAAATTTTTAGCGGAATTTCAATTATTATTATTTTTTTTGTAATAATTGAGTGTTCATTAATTAAAGATTCCAAGCACTCCCCACTTCCTCATGTTAATTATTAATTCAAGGTGGCAAATTGTGATTTAATTATTAAATCAAGTTGGTAATTTGTACTGAAATCGCGTGAAGAGCCTGACATAAACTCTCACCACAATTTCCTCACCATTTCCTCTTATTAATTTATTAAAACAAGTTGGATAATTTGCAGCTGGAAACGCGTGGAGTCTGCCAACTTGCTCAGAAACCCATCTATAAATATGGGACTTCTCAACTCAGCAGAGATGTACCGAACAGAAGAAAATAATAGATAGGAAGAAGGGGAGAAAGAAAACAAAGAGAGATTGAAAAAATATTCAGTCCAAAATAATTTTTAGAGGAATAAAAATATCAGAGAGAAAAATATAGAAATATTTATTTGATATCAAAATAACAAAAGAGAGATATTTTATTCCTATTTTTAAGTGCTCAATTCTCTACTCTGTTCCGGTTCGCTGGAGCTCGTAAATCTGGTGTGCTACAGATTTAGAGACGTTTGCCGTTGTATTTTGGGGAAGTTATGCCTGAACCGTTAGCAACACACGGGACGTATTCTTCTTGCGAAAAGAGTTTTACTTGCCTCGGCTTTAATCTTTCCATTTTTTAGGTTTTAAATTATTTTTCAGTTGTAATTTATTTTTCAGTTCAATTGTAATTTTCAATTTTTTTAGATAATTTGTAAGAACTGAAAAATACATATCAGTTTGTAGGATTCCCGTGTATTTTGACACCCGAATTCTAACAATCGCAAGAAGAATATCTCAACCTACTGGACTGATGGCTTCCACCGGAAATGGTTCCAACATTCAGCATCTAATCAATCATGTATCTGTTGTCCATGTTCCTACTTAGAAGCCCGAAAAATTCAATGGGCTTGATTTTAAAAGGTGGCAATAAAAGATGCATTTTTATCATACCACTTTGGGTTTGGTGAAATACCTGAAGGACGAACCCCCGGTCATTGCTGAAAATAAAACCAATGTTGAACTACGCACTGCGTATGAGGCTTGGGGGCAAGGGTGATTACCTTTGCCGTAACTATATCCTGAATGGACTTAGTAATGACTTGTACAACGTGTACAGCTCGGTTGGATCTGCCAAAGAGCTTTGGGCTGCTTTGGAGAAGAAGTACAAGACTAAGGATGTTGGGGCAAAGAAATTTGTCGTCGGCAAGTTTCTTGATTTCAAGATGGTCGACTCGAACCGTCGTGTCTCAAGTGCAAGAGTTTCAACTTATCTTGCACGATATCCATGCAGAGGGAATGTCTCTGAGCGAGTCATTCCAAGTTGCGGCTGTGATTGAAAAGCTGCCGCCGGGTTGGAAAGACTTCAAGAACTACCTCAAACATAAGAGGAAGGAAATGAGTCTTGAAGACCTAGTTGTTCGCCTTCGTATTGAGGAGGACAACCGTAATTCATCTGAAAAAGCTCAGATGATGGAGGTTCGTGCTAACTTGGTGGAGCAAGAAAAATCGAGCAAGAGAAAGTCCCTTGACAAAAGGAAGCAGCCAGACAAGGTTTGGAAGTTTACCGGCACTTGCTATAACTATGGAAAACCGAACCATATGGCGAAAGACTGCAAGTGGTCAAAGAAGGTTGGGCCAAAGAAAGGTAAACCGAGTGCCCTTGTGGCTGAACACGGCTCTGTGCCGGGTGAACTGACCGACTTTGATATGTTGGCAGTGGTGTTTGAAGCCAATATGGTGGATAACCCAAGGGAGTGGTACATCGATACTGGTGCCACTCGTCATGTGTGTTCCGATAAGGAGGTGTTCTCTGAATAAACTCCTACTAAGAGTCGAAAACTTTACATGGCAAACTCCTCCATGACTGATGTGACTGGAGTGGGCACTGAAGCTGACTTCTGGAAAGGAGTTGAAGCTTAAGATTGTTCTGCATGTCCCAGACATCCGCAAGAATTTGGTCTCCGGATCTCTTCTTGTTGAGCATGAATTTAGGCTAGTGTTTGATGCTAAGAAGTTTGTTCTTAGCAAGTTTGGAACATTTCTTGGTCGTGGATATCTCGACAAGGGTTTGTTCAAAATGAATGTAATGGCCAAGAGCCGTGTAACCGTTGATAATGAAAAGCCTATTTTTGTTTATACCGTTGAATGCTCTGATTTATGGCATCTTAGATTAGGACATGTAAATCTAAATGCAATTAAACGTTTGATGAATTTAATTAGTTCCTAATTCTAAATTTGAGACAAATACAAAATGTGAAATTTATATTGAAGCAAAAATGGCTAAGTTGTCTTTTCACTCGGTGGAAAGGAGTAACGAACCATTAGGCTTGATCCATACTGATGTATGTGATATGAAAAGTGCGCAAACAAGAACTCGTAAAAAGTATTTTATTACTTTTATCGATGATTGCACAAGGTTTTGCTACTTATATTTGTTAAGCAGCAAAGATGAGGCTGTGGAAGCGTTTAAAATCTATAAGACCGAAGTTGAAAATCAACTCGGCAAAAGGATTAAAATAATCCGAAGTGATAGGGGTGGGGAGTATGTAGCTCATTTTGAACAAATATGTTCCGAATATGGCATAATTCATCAAACGATTGCCCCTTATTCTCCACAGTCAAACGGTGTTGCTGAACGCAAGAACCGTACGTTAAAAGAAATGATGAATGCCATGTTGATAAATTCAGGATTACCCCAAAACATGTGGGAGGAAGCTGTTTTAATGGCAAATCATATTCTGAATAAAATACCACCTAAAGGAAAAGATGAGACTCCTTACGAAATGTGGAAAAATCGTAAGCCGTCTTATAAATACCTGAAAGTGTGGGGGTGTTTGGCTAAGGATTCAGTACCAGAACCCAAACAAATGAGAATCGGACCAAAGACGGTCGATTGTGTATTTATTGGATATGCATACAATAGTACAACATATAGATTTCTGGTTCATAAATCAGAAAATCCAGAGGTATCTGTTGGTACTAAAATTGAGTCGAGGACTGCTATATTCTTTGAGAATATTTTTCCTTTTAAGGAAAGGGCAAAATCTAGTTCTAATAAACGAACGTATGAATCTACTAGTGGTTCTGTACCAGATGGTACTGATGAAGAACCGAGACGTAGTAAAAGGGTAAAACGGCAAAAACGTTTGGACCTGATTTTATTACATACATGTTGGACGATGAACCGAGTTCCCTTAAGGAAGCTCTGTCCAGCCCAGATGGACCACTCTGGGAAGAAGCTGTAAATAGCGAAATCGAGTCCATTATGCAAAATCATACTTGGGAGTTGGTTGATCTCCCTGAGGGTTGTAAACCTTTAGGATGCAAATGGATCCTAAAGAAGAAATATAAAGCTAATGGATCGATTGATAAGTTTAAAGCACGATTGGTGGTCAAAGGCTTTAAACAAAAGGAAGGGTATGATTTCTTTGATACCTATTCACCTGTTACGCGTTTAGCGTCGATAAGAGTGCTTCTCTCGATTGCTGCTTTGCACAATCTTGAGATTCACCAAATGGATGTCAAAACGGCATTTTTGAATGGTGAATTAGAAGAAGAAATATACATGGAACAACCTGAAGGGTTTGTTGCACCTGGACAAGAGAGAAATGTGTGTAGATTGATAAAATCCTTGTACGGACTGAAACAAGCTCCAAAACAATGGCATTTGAAATTTGATAACGTGATGTTGTCAAATGATTTCAAAATCAAAGAATGTGACAAATGTGTTTATGTCAAGAGTACAGGAAATACATTTGTGATTGTATGTCTATATGTAGACGATATGTTGATCATGGGGAGTAACCATGAAGTGATCATGGATACGAAAAGAATGTTGAAAAGAAATTTCGACATGAAAGATGTGAGTTTGGCTGATGTTATTCTTAGAATAAGAATTATCAGAACCCAAGATGGAATTGTCTTGTCACAATCTCATTATGTAGAGAAAGTCCTCAAGAAATTTGATGCCTATGACGGTGCACAGTCTAGGTGTAAGACGCCCCTTGATCTTAGTATAGATCTGGTAGCCAATAAAGGTCAACCAGTGGCTCAGTTGGAATATTCACGGATAATTGGGAGTCTGATGTACTTGACGAATTGTACACGACCAGAC
Source organism: Striga asiatica (assembly GCA_008636005.1). Lineage (NCBI taxonomy): Eukaryota > Viridiplantae > Streptophyta > Magnoliopsida > Lamiales > Orobanchaceae > Striga > Striga asiatica. The sequence continues at coordinate 22,763 of BKCP01013292.1, read as the reverse complement.
TTGGCCTATCCGGTGAATAAGTTGAGCAGATTTACAAGCAATCCCAGTCATGAGCACTGGAATTCCTTGAGAAGGGTACTTAAGTACTTGAGGTACACCCTTGAATACGTGCTAAAATACTCGAGATATCCAGCTGTACTTGAAGGGTACTGTGATGCAAGCTGGTTATCAGAATCGAGGGATTCTCACTCCACTAGCGGATATGTTTTATGTATTGGAGGAGGTGCAGTTTCGTGGAAATCCACAAAACAAATGTGTATAGCTCGGTTAACGATGGAATCGGAGTTCATCGCTTTTGATAAAGCTGGTGAAGAAGCCGAGTGGCTTAGAAATTTTTTATCCGATATTCCATGTTGGGATAAGACTTTGCCGCATGTGATGATTCACTATGATAGTCAAGTTGCTATAGGTAGGGCGCAAAGCAACTTGTATAACGGTAAGTCTAGACATATTCGTCGTAGACATAATACCGTACGCCAATTGATCACAAATGGTGTTATTTCCATTAACTATGTGAAGTCTAAGGAAAATTTGGTTGATCCTTTGACAAAAGGATTGAATAGAGATCAATTGGGAGTTTTGCTAGAGGGAATGAGTTTAAAAATCCACAATGTAAAGAATGATCATAGTGGTAACCCTACCATGATGAGTGGAGATCCCACGAACTTGGTTCAAAATGAAAACTAAGTTATGAAAATTCAGTTGAAGACTTGGAACATATGAATGTCCAAAGCTATTCCCTAGAGCGCTCCAAGTGCAAGATGACCTGTTGATTGTGGTGAGGGTAAGTTATGTTGACTTTTAATGAATCCCTAACCTTGTAAAGGTGGAGTATAATAGGATACTCTTGATAGGGAGGTCACCTATATAAGTGTGAAGTGTGGGCCGCTTCAAATGTAAACACTTACGAATCCATTGTGTTGTCCATGGCCGAAACGGACACAACGTTAGAACGAAATGGAGTAAAGACTCTATTGTGTAAATGTCATTGTCTCGGTGTACACTATGGAGGAATAATTCAAAGAATTATGTCCACTAGTTCGCCAGTGCATCCGATGATATTTACAAAGAAGGGTTCAAAGCCAAAAGCTACCTTCTCTGATGCAATAGAGTTTTGTGAGGATTGATCATAATATTATATATATTTAATTTACACTCATATGGGGGATTGTAATAATTGAGTGTTAATTAATTAAAGATTCCAACCACTCCCCACTTCCTCATGTTAATTATTAATTCAAGGTGGCAAATTGTGATTTAATTATTAAATCACGTTGGCAATTTGTACTGGAGTCGCGTGAAGAGCCTGACACAAACTCTCACCACAATTTCCTCACCATTTCCTCTTGTTAATTTATTAAAACAAGTTGGACAATTTGCAGCTAGAAACGTGTGGAGTCTGCCAACTTGCTTAGAAACCCATCTATAAATATGGGACTTCTCAACTCAGCAGAGATGTACTGAACAAAAGAAAAGAATAAAGAGGAAAAAGGGGAGAAAGAAAAGAAAGAGAGATTGAAAAAATATTCAGTCCAAAATAATTTTTAGAGGAATAAAAATATCAGAGAGAAAAATATAGAAATATTTATTTGATATCAAAATAACAAAAGAGAGATATTTTATTCCTATTTTTAAGTGTTCAATTATCGTCTCCGTTTTAGTTCGCCGGAGCTCGTAAATCTGGTGTACTACAGATTTAGAGACGTTTGCCGTTGTATCTTTGGGGAAGTTACGCCTGAACGACGTATTTTTTTTGCGGAAAGAGTTTTACTCGTCTCGGATTTAATCTTTCCATTTTTTAAGTTTTAATTTATTTTTCAGTTGTAATTTGTTTTTCAGTTCAATTGTAATTTTTAATTTTTTTAGATAATTTGTAAGAACTGAAAAATACATATCAGTTTGTAGGATTTCCATATATTTTGACACCCAAATTCTAATATTTTTTAGATAAATATCAAATATTTTATATAAATATAGATAAATAAATTTTTTAATAAACAACGTGTAATACATAAATGTTGGACTAGTAATAAAAAATAGCGCAAAATTGTGGCGGGAATTGAGATTGTACACGCTGCTTATTTCAACCCAAATTGCCGCCAATTAAATCCCTAGAATCCCGAGCACACTACTCCCAATTTCCTTATAAACCCTAGCAGCCCCCATTTTGCCCCCCCAAAACCCACTCCCAAATCTTCAATTGCTACCCGTTTCCCCATTTGCCCTACAAAAACAGCGAACGTTAATCCGCAAGGATGTTGGAGCTGAGGCTCGTGCAGGGGAGCCTGCTGAAGAAGGTTCTGGAAGCAATTAAGGATCTGGTGAACGATGCCAATTTCGACTGCTCGGCCACCGGATTCTCCCTCCAGGCCATGGACTCCAGCCACGTGGCGCTGGTGGCGCTGCTGCTCAGATCTGAGGGCTTCGAGCACTACAGGTGCGACCGCAACCTGTCCATGGGAATGAACCTCGGCAACATGGCCAAGATGCTCAAGTGTGCTGGAAATGATGACATCATCACCATCAAGGCGGATGATGGGAGCGACACGGTCACCTTCATGTTCGAGAGCCCCAGTATGTTGAGATGCTTTTGTCCTTTTGTGCTCAAATTTGTTTTTAGTAGTCTCTGGCTTTATTATGCGTGTGGCTAATTGTTCTGTTCTTGTTTGTTGTGGTGAAATTACCCGTTCTAAAAGGATCTTTGCATAATTGCATGCATATTTTCAATTGGTTTCATACTGATATGTCCTTTTGATTTTTTTATACTAGCGGGAAAGATATGGTTCCGCACTGGTGAGATTGCCTTTTGAATTTTCAGCTTTCTGTTCGTTTTTACCGAGAGCTGATGATTTTATGATGTTTTGCTTGGGGACCAGCCTTAATTTTTTATTTTCAAGAAAATTAATTGGGATTCTGCTATTCTTGAAAAAGAAATTCTATAGTCATTCTAGTCATTAGTTGTTTGAGCTGGGGGTTTACAATTTCTGAAAAGAAAAATGTTATAAATTTAATTGAGATCATGAAAATTTATTGGAACCTTATCAGGTTGAAGATGTTTGTGGTGCTTGTTATTTTTAGTGGACTGACCCCTTATAATTTATAGAACCTAGATTTTAACTTCTTACAAGTGCTGTTATATGGTTTATGAAATTGTAATCATTTTGTTGATGAGTTCCAATTTGTCTGATGACTCAATTTGGTTATATATTTAATGGTAAGAATAGTTGTAAAAAATGAAATGGGACTTCATATGGAGTCTAATTATTGTATTAATTTGATGAATGATGATTTGTTTTATAGTAATTACAAAGTTCCCTGTCTAGTTCTTCTTAGGCGGTGCCAAGTACTACATAGTGTTTGTCACCATCCAAAAAATTGAGCACTGTAATTTTCCACGTTACATAGTTTGTCAAAAGCAGTAGTGCAACAATCACTAATGTTGTTGAAAATTGATGGCCGGCGTGAAGGTTCTATTTTTTCAACTTCTCTATCTATTGCATTGTATGATTGTTCACCTGATTTAATATTTCTAACATGAGCACTTTGTGATTTAGTTTTCATTATTTTGCATGCTAATCATTTTGAATTATCTGTTGTAGCTCAAGATAAGATTGCAGATTTTGAAATGAAGCTCATGGATATTGATAGTGAGCATCTTGGAATCCCTGAAGCTGAGTATCACGCCATAGTTAGGATGCCATCTGCTGAATTTGCAAGAATTTGTAAAGATCTGAGCAGTATTGGTGACACGGGTAATGCCTAATTAATATCCAGTGCATTTAAAAAGGTTCAATCTGCTTCTTCTTGTTGAATGTTGATTTCTTGACTCCCGTTTGGTTCTATTGGATATTGCAGTTGTGATCTCTGTAACTAAGGAAGGTGTAAAATTCTCAACAAGAGGTGATATTGGAACAGCTAACGTTGTTTGCAGACAAAATACTACAGTAGACAAGGTTGTTCTTGTGGCCTTTGTAATGCTAGTCTATAAAAAATCTTGGTCACAATAAAATATTGAAATCTGTTTCCACTAAACAAATTGCTCAATTGATAGTGTCTAGGTTTATTTTTCACATTAAAAGATGATTTGATCCCTTTTTAGTAAATAATGGAAACTTGTTTGTTTTTGTAATTTCTGTTATATTTTCTCATTATTCCGTATGAATCTTTTGTTTGCAGCCTGAAGATGCTACGGTTATAGAGATGAATGAGCCCGTGTCTCTGACTTTTGCTCTAAGGTACTTGAATTCTTTCACAAAGGCAACTCCCTTGTCTAACACGGTTACAATTAGCTTGTCCTCCGAGCTTCCAGTTGTGGTTGAGTATAAGATTGCAGAAATGGGCTATATAAGGTTCTATTTGGCACCCAAGATTGAGGAGGATGATGAAGAAACAAAGGGATAATTTATTGATTTGCGCTTGTTGGGGAAATCTTGTTTGCTAGCTCGAGCCTAGTAGTAGTTGGTGTAGTTGAGGATTATAAGTTGGTATTACTGAGCTAGTTTCAATTGGTATCATTCATAGGTGTGGTTAATTTGATAAATGTTACTCGATTACAGTTCTAATCGATGTTCAAAGGTAAGTTTAGGTCCCATATTTTCTAGATGTAGGTATCTTTCAATTAATTACATTAATGCGTTGAATAAGCATCAAGTGAATGACAACTATTCATCAACTAATTGAAGTAGGGAAATGGATACTCTATGAAAAATAGGATGGATATTATTTTTAATTTTATCTCTTTTTCTCTTTTAACTTCACATAAATAGTGTGTTCGGTAAACATTATAAGTTAGTTTATAGCTTGGTCGGCTAGATGAGTTTTTTTAAAAAGTTCAAACTTATTTTATAAACTTTCTTGGGTAGCTTTTTCAACAAGTTCGTTGAAATTTTATGTTGATTAGCGTATTAGTTAATTTTATTAAACACGTTTATCAAGTAAGTTAATTTTTCAGTCATAAGTCAATTATCAGCTTTAAGCTTGAGATTCATTTATCAACTATCAATTTAAAAAAAGTTAAAATGTAGATGATCCATTCTCTTAAAGTAGATATATGTAATTGTTGTATAAGATATATGTAATTGTTGTATATCAAATGGATAACTCATATATCACCTCATTAAATTGGCATTGGTCATCCCCAATGGATTGGAGTTTATGTTGGGAGATGAAATGTGGGAAGTTTGAATTTCTAATTTTCTATAGATGTTTTGTAGGCTACTTTATTTAGAATAATAATTTTATGGACTTTTGAAGGGGTGGGCAAAATGTATGTTTATGATATTCACATTGAAAGAATTTTCACTTACTAAAGCTATTGGTATTTAACTATGTATACGATCTTGGTTTTTGCTTTAGTGAACCATTGATTTACCATACAACTTTATATGCTTCATGACTATTGTTACATTAATAATATGATACAGTGTAGTATGAATACTAGATTTCAAATTTAAAAAATACAAGTAAGATTTTATACAAAACGGTCAAATTATTGATACACATAACTATTATATATTTTTAGTAAATAATGCAGTGTACTATCTGAAAGAGTATTGTTTTTGGCATGAGTTCAAAAATCAATATACTGAAGATATGTTCCTACAAGCACAAGGAATTTATATAAGGGAAGTTCATTTGTTTACTTATATATGTGCGGATTTTCTAGTTAAATATGTATTGAGTTAAATAATCTTATTATGGTATTTTTATTGTAGGGGTGCGGTTAAATGAAAGGCACATACATGAGATCTTGAAAAATCAAGAGGAGATTGGATAACTAAGGAAAGGGAATATTTGGAGAGAGAAGAAGAGTCCTAAAGCTAAAAGACTATCTTGGATAAACTTGGAAGGCAATCAAGAACTTGAAGAAGACTCTACGTGAAGGAAATCATATAAATACCTACCTTGAAGATTGAAGTAGGGTGGTCGAAACTTATCACTCACTGTCGCTGCCTTCAAGCTTCAAGTGTTTTAAGGCTTACATTTTTATTTTCGGTTCAGTTCTTTTGTATACTTAGGTTATAGAAGAACGGAGATCATTTCTTATTGTATTCTTTTCTTCGTTTCTTTTGTAAACATTAGTCATCTACACTTAGGGAGTAAGTGTGAGGAAATAAGTCCACGGGACGTGGCCGGAGAAGTAGTTGATAGGATTGTTCGTTGTTGTGGCTAGCCTAGAAGGGAGTTCTAGTAGTTATAAGTCCAAACAATGTTCAAAGATGTTATCAATGAAAGAACTCTGAAAGGAAGTGGAATGCTTCCCTAAAGAGTTTTTAAAACTTTGGTTTATTGCTTCCGCTATTTATAATTCTTATTATTGTTCGTACAACGTTGAGCGCACTCGCGATAAATTTATACGTTTCACCCTTAATTATATTCTTTAAATAATATGCGATGTACTTGAAAAATTATTATTAATGATATCTCTTACGTAAACATTGTTTTCAAAAAGTATAAATTTAGTCAATCCTTAAAATAAATTTTGACTAAAAATAAATTTGTGAGAGTTAAATATATTAACTAAATTGTGATGAAAACCATACTTTAACCAGCACATGTTTAATAGTAATTTTCAAAAGATTGAACTTGAATCTATTAGGGGTGTTCACGGTCCGGATTGGTCCGGTTTTAGCCCAAACCATGACCAAACCGGACCTAACGGTTAATTTTTTTTCTTGTCCATAACCGGACCGGTTTTATTTTTTAACCGACCACAATCCGGACCGCATTGGACGGTCCGGTTTGACGGTTAACCGGTTAAATCCAAAAACTTGTTTTGGGCCTTCAATTTTTATTTTTTTCATTTTGGGCTTAATTTTTGTTTTTCAATTTTGGGTCCTAAAGAGATTATTTGGGCTTAAAAATTAAGAAAAACAACAATAATGAATAAAAAGTACACAATTCGTCTCATAAGCATAAAAATGCACATTTCATCCCATAAACATAAAAATACAAAAATGATGAAGATTAATTATGCAAACTGAACTCAAGCAAACATTTATTTTTCAGTCAGTTTATACACCTGAAATAATAAGAGCAAAGCATTCATAGTGAATGTATTGTATTTGTCGGCTATAGTGAATGACTGAATGTATATATATATTTGTTATAGTTTTTTAATATTTACCAATCCGGTCCGGTTAAACCGGCGGTTTGCCGCAGGTAATCCGTTAACCCGATCGGTTATTCCGGATTTTTAAAAAAATTAACCACCGAATTTTTTAAGATTTTTTTAACTGACCATTAACGGATCCGTGGTCCGGATTGACGGTTTTTTCCGATTAAAACCGGACCGTGAACACCCCTAGAATCTATCACATGGGTCTAAGGCCCAGATATCTAGAGTTTTTAGCCACATTCATGCCCTGGAAGATTTGACAGATATGGGACTGCACATTATCAGGTGTGTTAGCTGAAAAGAAAATATTAGACTTATGAAAATTTACTGCTTGTCCAGAGACAGAGCAGTAAGAATGGAGAATTTTCAGCAAAAGGGAGGCATGATAATTATCAGCCTGACAAAACACAAGGGAATCATCTGCAAAAAATAAATGAGAAATAGTGGGAGAATGTTTACTGATTTTTATGCCTTTAAAGGCATGAGAAGAGCAGGCTTGCTTGATAAGATTTGAAAATGCTTCTGTGACAAGAATGAAAAGGTAAGGAGATAGGGGATCTCCTTGCCTTAGACCTCTAGAAGGTATAACATTTCCTAAAGGCTGCCCTCCAAAATTAAAAGAGAATGAGGAAGAACTAATGCAAGACCAGATCCAGCCCAAAAATTTATTACAAAAACCCAGCTTCCTACAAATCTGGATGACAAAACACCATTCCACCCTATCAAAGGCTTTTGCCATGTCTAATTTGAGAGCCATGAATCTTTTTTTACCTCTTTTTTTGCTTTTGAGAAAGTGAAGACACTCATGGGCTATGATAATATTATCTACAATTTGCCTATCAGGCACAAAAGCAGTCTGGGATTGGGAAATGCAGAATTTAATGACAGATTTGATTCTGAGGGCAAGGATTTTGGCTATAATTCTATAAGATATTGTACATAGGCTGATAGGCCTATAAGAAGAAATATATTTGGGATTTTTGATTTTAGGAATAAGGGTTTGTTAGTGTTATATACTGAAAGCTTGGCTTTGCATGTTATTACACATTTACCCTTTATGAATGAGAATCATGTTAGATTAAACAAGTTCTACGTTCTGTTGTTTTGCACTTAGATAGGGTGGGTCGTCATCGGGCGAACCGAAGATCACTCTATCAGTCACTTGCGAACAAGAATAGTTGTTCACAACCTAGATGGACATGAACACCCCATCCGAACGGTTGTAGTGTCAACTGTACAGTTTGTCTTGACTGATTAGTTGCACTAGTACATTTATGTATTGAACAGGATCCCAGAGAGGAGAAGTTCATTTTATACTGATCGTCGTAAATGAACTAGGCCTCGGTTAATTACTGCGTTCTCTTAACCCGTAAGATATTAAACAGGCAGATATATATAATATATATTACTTTGATTCACATGGGTGAGGTTCAGTTCGCTGGATTAATATTCCTACTGTTTTGGGTAATATTATTATATATAGGATGTGCTGTTAGGATATTTACGGTCACCATGTGCGTTAGTTTGATGATGTCCCCGGAGTGAGTTCATGAAGGATTGTTATGCTAAACCCTGCAGGTGGATTAAATTCCGGCATAATAAGAATGTGATGAACGAGCGCTAGCTTCGGTGAAATAATAATAAATTAATTAATTCTTGATTGTCAGTAATCGAATTAATTAATGGACATTATATCTTAAACGTGGGGAGGTAAATCGAGTAATTATTATTGGAGTCTCAAATGTAATTTGGGCTAGGGAAAGGGAGTGCAATAATATAATGTTGGTGGCCCATTAATATTATTTAATTAATTAGAGGAGTGGGTTTGGCCCACAGTTAGTCTAATTAATTAAGGAGCCCTTTTCCTAATCTCCTTAGGGTCCCTACTGTAGCTCTATATATACATCATTAAGCTCATGAGAAGAGAATAGAATTCATTCTCACGTGAAACACGCCTCTCTCTCTAGATCTCATTCGAGCTTTATCTTCTTCTTGTTGCTCCACTGGTACAAGTTGAAGAAGGGTGTATTGAGTAATACAGTAGAAGATCTGTAGGTAAACCGAGACGAAATTGATTTTGACCTACAGAACTAACCGGAAGTCCGATTGAGACGTACAGTATACCCAGACGACCGTCTCGACGAGAGCTTTCCATCGCCGCCGACGTCGCCGGAATCCGACGCCGCACGCGCCCTCACGCGCCGCCGGAAGGTGTCTGGCAGCAAAATTTCGTTTTGATCTGTTTGCATCCGTTTGATCCAGTTTTGATCTGATCTTGTTCGTGCAACCCAAGACGCGTGTTGCGGTCAATCAATTGCGGTCAACCGTTCGTGGTCAACCAGATCTACATAAATTTTAAGCCGTAAGTTCTCTACGTCAAACCTTTAGATCCGCTGCGCATAGGTTTACGTTTGCTATTGAATTCGTGATTTGTACATAACGAGATCCTCACAGATCCCAACAAGTGGTATCAGAGCACTTGGTTAATTCGTTTTGTACAAAGTTCGAATTTTTACGGCTTTATTTGACAAGATGTGTTCAAACGCAGCCATATATTGGATTATATTTGCATAACTCGGTTTTGCAGGAAAATAGTTAATCCACTATTATGGCCGATTATGTGTTTGATGAATGTTGTTGAATGTGATGTATGGTTTTAAATTTGTTTTTAAAGCCTCGGGCATGTCGAGGAATTTATGGATGAATGTTTGTAATAATTATTCGCCCGGGGGTTGACCGGATAGATTTAATTATTTGTTTAGAAAACATGTACATCCATTCGTTGGATCTAGGATCGAATTATGTAATTTTGTAAATTATATTTTTCGTGTTGTGATCGTGTGTTGATAACCGGGAGATCACAAGAGATCAACGAGCCTCGAAGAATTAAAAAAAAAAAAGGGAAACGGCGCGTTTTTCCGACCACTGGCGGCGGCGGCCGGCGGCCGGGCGGCAGCCAGGCGGCAGTCGGCGGTTGGCTGCAGGAGGTGGAGAGGTTTTGCCTTCTTGTCCAAGCAGTACAAGATCAACCAGGATTCTACTGCTTAAAGGAGTTCCAGTTGAACAGGGAAAAGAACTGTCACAGTTTCCTTGTTTAAGGAGACTCAATATTTAATGGCCATAATAGTGGATTTATTTATTTATTTAATTAAATTTATTATGCCATTAAATTATTATTTATGCATGTTAATTAATTATGTTCTTGCATGGGATTAATTTAGTATTGCTAGATTAATTATGCATGTTAATTAATTATGTAATGCATAGAATTAATTTAGAATTGTGTCAATAAATTATGCATGTAATTAATTATTGCACTGGCATGGATTAATTTAGAATTGCATAAATTATTGAACATGTTAATTAATTATTGCATTGACATAGATTAATTTAGAATTGCATGAATTAATATGCATGTTAATTAATTATTGCATTAACATAGATTAATTTGGAATTGTATAAATAGTTAAAAATCCTCATTAAATTATACTAAGTTTGAGAAGGGATTTTAAATTAAAGTTAATTGTAAAATTCCTAAGGCCTCCATTTCTAATTTGTCGGTAAATCAATTAATTGCGGTTATGGGCTCCCCCTCGGGTGACATTGCTAAAATTAATTGTAGGAAATTACCAGGACAAATTTCTAAAAGTAGACGGTTAGAGGAAATCTTATGAGAGCGTACGGGCTTCCCCTCGGATGACGTATAATCAAATTTGACGACCTTAGGACCGAGAAATGGGATTCACTTAGAATGCGATTAAATTTATTAACCCCCCTCGGGGTCCCTGAATTCTATTGCATGGCCAAATGGAGACCGACTATTAATTTCGTTCGTCATGAATTTGGTTTTGACTTATGGAAATTAATGGGCCTTAGAAAAGCCCTTCTCTTACAAAATGCGAGTTTGTAGGGCGACCCTCGTAGCATGCATTCTCACAAGGTGTAATAGATGTCGGTGGATTTAAGTTAATGTTGTTTTGAGGATATCAATATTAACAGTTAAATTCAAAAGTGTTTAATCTGTAAAATTTATTTGCATGATTCTCAGGATATTCATCATGTCGTTCAATCCGTTGTCTGTCATTCTAAAAGAAAATCAGCTTACTGGTCCTAATTACATTGATTGGAAGAGGAACTTAGACATAGTGTTGACTGCTGAGGGTTATAAGTTTGCTATCACTGATGCTTGCCCGGCGGTGCCGGCGGCTGATGCTCCTGAGCAGGAGAAAGAGGAGTATGCTCGGTGGAAGAAGGCTGATGAGATGGCGAAGTGTTACATTCTGGCTTCTATGTCGAATGTTCTTCAACATCAGCATCAGTCTAAGGACACTGCAGCAGATATACTTCTCAATCTCAGGGATCTGTTCGGACATCAGTCTAGGGCTGCTAGGCAAGAGGCTTTGAGTGCTCTGATGAGTACGCGCATGGCCGAGGGCACACCCGTAAGGGAGCACGCTCTCAGGGTTATGGCGCAGCTCAATGAGCTTGAGGTTATGGGAGGTTATATTGACGGGGAAACCCAGGTTGATATTATGCTCCAATCTCTGCCGAAGAGCTTTGATCAGTTCCGGTTGAACTACAACATGCACAAGATGCATATGGCTCTTCCAGAACTGCTTGCAGAGCTTCAGTCGGCGGAGGCCTTATTCACTCAAGCACCTCAGGTGCTAGTCGCCGAGCAGGCTGGACCTTCCAGGCCTCACAAGGGCAGGAAGAGAAAGAAGTCTGCAGGAAAGGTGAAGGCACAGGATGCTCCGGTTTACCCACGACCGACCCCTCAGGCTGTGGCAAAGAAACCGAAAGGAAGATGCCACAAGTGCAATAAGTCAGGACACTGGAAGGTCGATTGCCCTCTCCTCAAGAAAGGTAACTCTCTCGTTAATGTCGTAGAAACATGTTTAGCGGTTGTATCTACCAGAACCTGGTGTGTAGATACTGGAGCCACTGATCATGTCTGCAATTCTTTGCAGGGGTTCCAGGAAACCAAGCGACTTAGGGAGGGAGAGATCACCGTCTACATGGGCAATGCTACGAAAGTGGCGGCTGTTGCAGTGGGAGACGTTACTTTATCGTTCGATAGTAGTAGTTTGGTTTTGAGAAATTGCCTTTATGTTCCTAGTTTTAGAAAGAACCTTGTTTCAGTTTCTAAACTCGTTATGGATGGTTTTTCAGTTTCGTTTGATGACATGGTTATTATTCGTTTTGAAAATCGTTTCATATGTTGTGGTTCATTAGTTGGCAATTTATATGTTCTCAAACCGAACTCTCCCACAGTGCAACATAATGAATTGAATAATGTCATAACTACATCTAATAAGAGGAAGGAGTCTTCGCAGATGAATCAAGCATATCTGTGGCACCTTAGACTTGGACACATCAACCTTAGGAGGATTCAAAAGTTAGTGGCCAGTGGACATCTCGGTCCATTGGAAGAGCACTATCCAACTTGCGAATCATGCCTAGAAGGTAAGATGGCCAAGAGGCCGTTTACGGCAAAGGGGTATAGGAGCCAAGAAGTGCTAGGATTGATTCATTCTGATTTGTGTGGTCCTATGTCGATCCAGGCTAGAGGAGGTTTCGAGTACTATGTGTCTTTCATAGATGATTACTCGAGATTTGGGTACGTTTATCTGTTGCACCGCAAGTCCGAATGCTTTGAGAAATTCAAGGAGTATCGGGCAGTTGTGGAGAAGCTTCATGGTAAATGTATCAAGTCACTTCGTTCTGATCGAGGTGGCGAATACCTTTTTGGAGAGTTCAGGACATACTTATCGGAAGCTGGGATTGAATCCCAACTGACTGCACCCGGCACGCCCCAGCAGAACGGGGTTGCAGAGCGAAGAAATAGGACACTTATGGAGATGGTTAGATCTATGATGAGTTATTCGAGGTTACCAGATTCGTTTTGGGGAATGGCGCTGGAAACAGCATCGTACATTCTGAACTTGGTTCCATCGAAGTCAGTTGATACTACTCCTTACGAATTGTGGAAAGGGCGTAGGCCAGGCTTTTCACATATTCGGGTATGGGGTAGTCCTGCACACGTGTTAGTGCAGGAACCTGGCAAGTTGGAGAAACGTTCGGAAGCACGAGTTTTCGTAGGCTATCCCAAGGAAACGAAAGGTGGATTATTTTATAGTCCCGGGGATCAGAAGGTGATCGTTTCGACGAACGCTAGATTCTTGGAAGAAGACTATATTATGAATCATAAGCCCGCGAGTAGACTAGTCTTAGAGGAGTTAAGGGGTGAAAGCGATGGTTCCCCACCGAGTGCGCAAGTAGATACATCACATAATACTGCAACACGACACACTGAGAGTGTACCAGTGCAGACAGTGCCTCGTCGCAGTGGGAGGGTTTCTCATTTACCCGACCGATGGATAGGTCTTGGAGAGTCGTCAGACTCAGTTCCAGGAGGCCTAGAATCGGACCCAAGAACTTACGATGAGGCACTCCAAGATAAAGATGCAGATTCATGGAATGTTGCAATGAAAGCTGAAATGGGGTCAATGGACTCCAATCAGGTCTGGGATCTTGTAGAACTACCCGATGGGGTACGACCCATTGGATGTAAGTGGATCTATAAGAGAAAGAGAGGATTGGATGGGAAGGTGCAAACCTTTAAAGCTAGGCTTGTTGCGAAAGGTTATACCCAGATCGAGGGTATTGATTATGATGAGACCTTTTCGCCAGTAGCTATGCTTAAGTCCATTCGGATTCTCTTGGCTGTAGCCGCTCATATGGACTATGAGGTCTGGCAGATGGATGTCAAGACAGCTTTCCTTAATGGGAACCTGCAAGAAGACATCTATATGCAGCAACCAGAGGGATTCATTGCTGAAGGTCGTGAGCATCTAGTGTGTAAGCTTAATCGGTCTATTTATGGACTGAAGCAAGCTTCGAGATCTTGGAACATCCGTTTTGATGAGGTGATCCAGTCGTACGGGTTCACTCAATGTCCGGATGAGCATTGTGTTTACAAGAAAATCAGTGGGAGCGTGGTGGTGTTTCTTGTGCTTTACGTAGATGACATACTGCTTATTGGAAACAGTAAGAAGGAGTTATCAGACGTAAAGGTGTGGTTGTCTAAGCAGTTTGATATGAAGGACTTAGGTGAAGCAGGACACATTCTTGGTATTAGGCTCATTAGAGATCGTAAGAAGAGAATGTTGTGCTTATCCCAGTCTTCATACATAGATACTGTCTTGGCCAGATTTAGCATGCAGGATTCCAAGAAAGGTATGTTACCTTTTAGACATGGAATACCTTTATCTAAGGAGATGTCTCCTAAGACGTCTAAGGAGATAGAGGAGATGAAGACAGTTCCTTATGCTTCGGCAGTAGGAAGTCTCATGTATGCAATGCTATGCACAAGGCCGGATATTAGCTACGCCGTTGGCATGGTAGCTAGATATCAAAGTAATCCAGGACGGGAACATTGGTCTGCGGTGAAGCATATACTCAAGTACCTGAGAAGGACTAAGGAGTACATGTTAGTTTACCGTGCAGACAGCTTGTTACCTCTGGGTTACAGTGATTCTGATTTCCAGTCAGATAGGGATGAAAGTAAGTCAACCTCAGGTTATGTGTTTACCTTGGGAAGTGGAGCCATTTCATGGAGGAGTGCTAAGCAGAAATGCGTGGCAGACTCCACCATGGAAGCCGAGTACATAGCAGCCTCAGAGGCAGCGAAAGAGGCAGTTTGGCTCAGGAACTTCTTAGTGGACTTAGAGGTTATACCGAGTTTGCCACGTGGTATCACCGTGTACTGTGATAACAGTGGAGCAGTAGCGAACTCAAAAGAACCTCGAGCCCACAGGGCAAGCAAACACATAGAGCGCAAATACCATTTGATTCGGGATATCGTTGGTAGAGGAGACGTTGATGTTGCTAAGATTGCATCAGAGGATGCATGGCAATAGGATCGACATAGGTCTTTTAGAATAACGGATTGATAGGACTATACTGTAAAAGCGAAAGCTTTAAGTATAAGTGGGAGATTGTTAGTGTTATATACTGAAAGCTTGGCTTTGCATGTTATTACACATTTACCCTTTATGAATGAGAATCATGTTAGATTAAACAAGTTCTACGTTCTGTTGTTCTGCACTTAGATAGGGTGGGTCGTCATCGGGCGAACCGAAGATCACTCTATCAGTCACTTGCGAACAAGAATAGTTGTTCACAACCTAGATGGACATGAACACCCCATCCGAACGGTTGTAGTGTCAACTGTACAGTTTGTCTTGACTGATTAGTTGCACTAGTACATTTATGTATTGAACAGGATCCCAGAGAGGAGAAGTTCATTTTATACTGATCGTCGTAAATGAACTAGGCCTCGGTTAATTACTGCGTTCTCTTAACCCGTAAGATATTAAACAGGCAGATATATATAATATATATTACTTTGATTCACATGGGTGAGGTTCAGTTCGCTGGATTAATATTCCTACTGTTTTGGGTAATATTATTATATATAGGATGTGCTGTTAGGATATTTACGGTCACCATGTGCGTTAGTTTGATGATGTCCCCGGAGTGAGTTCATGAAGGATTGTTATGCTAAACCCTGCAGGTGGATTAAATTCCGGCATAATAAGAATGTGATGAACGAGCGCTAGCTTCGGTGAAATAATAATAAATTAATTAATTCTTGATTGTCAGTAATCGAATTAATTAATGGACATTATATCTTAAACGTGGGGAGGTAAATCGAGTAATTATTATTGGAGTCTCAAATGTAATTTGGGCTAGGGAAAGGGAGTGCAATAATATAATGTTGGTGGCCCATTAATATTATTTAATTAATTAGAGGAGTGGGTTTGGCCCACAGTTAGTCTAATTAATTAAGGAGCCCTTTTCCTAATCTCCTTAGGGTCCCTACTGTAGCTCTATATATACATCATTAAGCTCATGAGAAGAGAATAGAATTCATTCTCACGTGAAACACGCCTCTCTCTCTAGATCTCATTCGAGCTTTATCTTCTTCTTGTTGCTCCACTGGTACAAGTTGAAGAAGGGTGTATTGAGTAATACAGTAGAAGATCTGTAGGTAAACCGAGACGAAATTGATTTTGACCTACAGAACTAACCGGAAGTCCGATTGAGACGTACAGTATACCCAGACGACCGTCTCGACGAGAGCTTTCCATCGCCGCCGACGTCGCCGGAATCCGACGCCGCACGCGCCCTCACGCGCCGCCGGAAGGTGTCTGGCAGCAAAATTTCGTTTTGATCTGTTTGCATCCGTTTGATCCAGTTTTGATCTGATCTTGTTCGTGCAACCCAAGACGCGTGTTGCGGTCAATCAATTGCGGTCAACCGTTCGTGGTCAACCAGATCTACATAAATTTTAAGCCGTAAGTTCTCTACGTCAAACCTTTAGATCCGCTGCGCATAGGTTTACGTTTGCTATTGAATTCGTGATTTGTACATAACGAGATCCTCACAGATCCCATCAGGGTTATGACAGTGTGGTTTGTGGCTTTTGGAATACAACCAGATTGAAAAAAATTTGAAACTGCCTGACATAAATCATCCTTAATAATGGACCAACAAGATTGAAAAAAGGAAGGTGAATAGCCATCAATACCTGGGGCTTTGCCTGGATCCATACTCCACAGAGCATTTTTGACTTCAATTTCATCCACAGCTTTGGTTAAGTTCAGATTCATGTCATTGGTGATAGCTTGAGGAATTCCTGCCAAAACACTTTCATCCCAACTCGGATTTTCAGATCTGAATAAGTCCTCAAAGAAATGTGAGACTTCTTGCACAGCCTCTGATTGATTTGCACAAGGTGTTCCAGTTCTCTTGACTAGATGCTCAAGACTGTTAACACTTCTTCTTTGGGTGACACAAGCTTGAAAAAATTTTGTGTTGTTGTCACCCTCTTTTAACCACCTGACTCTGGACTTCTGTTTCCAAAAAGATTCCTCATCTTTGTAGGCTTTATGAATCCTTTCTTTGCAAGTAAACCATTCATCCCACTCTCTTTCTCCACCTTTGGTATGCAGAATTTCTAATTTAGCATTACAGTCCTTGATGATTTTTGAAGAGTTTGTAGCTGTTGAGACTAGCCACCCCAGCAAGCCAAACTTCACATTTCTGAGCTTCTTTTGGAAGCAATAAAACCCTGTTCCACTCACTGGTGGGGTACAAATGACTCAGGTAAAAATAAGATCCACTGGGCCAGTTGGAGTAATCTGGCTAAAGATAAACAAGAAGGAGGTATGGGTTTTAAAGACCTATGCATCATGAATGAAGCCCTTATTGTTAAACAATTGTGGAGAATGCTAACTATGCCTAATAGTCTTATGAGCAGAGTGTTGAAGGGTAAATATTGGCACAATCAGGATTTTATGAAAGTCAAGAAAAAAAATTCTGATTCATGGTTATGGAAAGGATGGTTAGATTGTAGGAACTCTCTAGCTCTGGGAATGAGGTACCAGGTGGGCAATGGACAGTCTATAAAAATATGGGACTCCCCATGGCTACCCAAACCCAATGGTTTTAAGCCTGACTGCTGTTTTGAATCTGACAGATTAAATCTTCACAGAGTTTCTGACCTCTTGGTTGCAGGGAAGTTTGCATGGGACACTGAACTTATACTACAAACATTTAATCCCATGGATGCTACTCTGATTCTACAGACACATGTTAGTCATCTTGGCAACAAAGACAGACTCATCTGGCACACAGATAAAAAAGGTTTATTCTCAGTGAAAGCAGCTTATCAAGCAATTTTGCAATCAAAGCTCAGTCAGTCACAGCAAGCTGAGTCCAGCAAAGGAAAAGCAAATGATAAGAAAATTTGGAATAAAATTTGGAAACTCCAAATCAAGCCAAAGCTTAGAAACTTCCTTTGGAGATGTCTACACAACTGGATTGGTACAAGCAGTGCTTTGAGGAGGAAGAAATTGGACATTAATGGCAACTGTTGCTGGTGTGATGAAGAAGAAGAGACTCTAGAGCATCTCATGTTCCAATGTGGTAGGGCCAAAGTTGTGTGGAAACTAGCTGGGCTATCTTGGGATTGCTTAATGAACAAGAGCACAACTCTTACTGACTGGTGGTTCAATCTCTGTTGCTTGAAAAACTCAGCCCACAACAAGGACAGGATCTCACTTTCAGTTTACATATTGTGGTGGTTGTGGAAAACGAGAAACACTTGTTTGTTTGACAGAGAGCCTACTTCTGAGCTAAAGCTTGTTGAAGGTGCTAGGAGAGAATGGCTAGAATTTCAAAATATCACAGCTGCCAGTTCTAAGCAAAAACTCAGGGTAGCTTCTTCTGCTGCACTCACAAGCTCTGGAGAGACTCAAGGAATAGGGCAGCTTCCTCAAGCTACCAGTGTTAATGAATCTTCTTCAGATGCTTTCTGTGCTACAGGCATAGCTTTTTCAGACAATATAGAGGTGGCCAGCTGTCTAAAATCATTGCAGGTTCCCACACATCAACCAAGAGATACATCACTGCTGCAAATTCGAGCTTGGTTGGAAGAAGGACTTGCATTTGGTTGGCAGAAAGTTGTGCTCACAGTGACAGATAAAGACTTACATCAGATATTGGATGGAAAAGATCAATGCTCTCCAGATTGTGCTATCCTAGTAAATGACATTCAGTCTTTTCTTTCTTTATTTTCTGCTTATGTGCTTGTGAACTATGTTTAAGTGTTGTTTCTTTTTAGTGTTCTTAGTGGTTGTTATGTTTAGTGCGGCCATGTTTGGTCCTTCAGGTCGGCTCTTCTTGAGTCTTCCCCGCCTATTTCGGTAATTCAATGTTAACCGAGATATGCTGTAGCCTTTTGGCTGCTCGTACTGTGTTTGTACATTTGAGTTCTTATCTAATATATTTGATGTTTGATAAAAAAAAAAAACGGCTCGGGCGGCGCTTGGCCACGCGCCCCATAAACTAGCGTACAAAATGGGGGACAAAATCGTCATTGCAGGTCCAAAATTTTCTTGCGCCTTTGAAAGAAAAATGAAAATACAAAATTCAGGATAAGCATTCACCATTATTGATTCAATCTCTCTCTCTCTCTCTCTTCTCTCTCTCTCCTAGGGTTTGAAAACCCTGTCTAATTTATGGAGAATAATGCTCCAGCTTCAGGTATATGTCGCCAGTTTCCCGATGAATTTGGTTAATTATACGCATGTTCTCTTCAAAATTTCTGCGTTTCTTCGGGTTTGGCTTGTAGTTTGTTTGATCTGATTCGCCAGTTTCCCGATAAATTTGATAAATTATACGCATGTTCTCTTAATATTTTCTGCGTTTTGGGGGTTTAGTTTGTGGTTTGTTTAATGTATTCAATTCTGAGGAATTGCAGTGATTGGTTGGTGTGTGACTGTGGTTTTGTTCCTTTTCTTGACAATTTCCTGAATTTGAAAACTCCTTCACTACAAGAATTTTCTAGATATATTTGTTGCTTATATTTTTTTCATGGATTGATCTTCTGCGTAACGGAGTTACCGAGCTAATTCCAGTCCTTTAATCAAATTGCACACATATTTTAAAATCAAGATGGATTTTTTTTTTTTCTCATAAAATTCTAAGACTGTCATCATCTAAATAGGTTAACATGTACATAACTTCTACTTTCATCGCCTGGTTATGATTTGACTTTGTTGTAGCAGTAATATGATGCACATAACTTGAGGTATTAGGTTATGAAAGCCTTGCAAGACAGTTTTGCCATGGGGGCAGTTGCAAATTTGTCATTTTTAATTGTGCTTCATTAGACATAGGAATGGAAAATTACACTTCGTGTGAATGTGTTACTCTCATATGTCTCAGCTGTGTACGATTTTGACTAAATTCTTGGTTAGGTGGTGGCCCTCCACCAAAACCATGGGAAAGAGCTGGTTCTCCATCTGGAGCTGCACCATTTAAGCCACCCTCTGCTGGGAACACAAGCGACGTAGTAGAAGCTTCCGGAACAGCACAACCTGGTGAAGTTGTTACAACTGCTGATAGAAGCACGGCTGTTAATAGGAACACACTCGGGAGGCCTGTCCCTACCCGCCCTTGGGAACAACAGACATATGGAAACAGTTATGGAGGTATCAATACTGACAATTTTGGAATTAGTAGTATTATATTTTTGATGTGATTGAGTTTATGGGGACTTTGGCTCACCCAAAGTATATTTTAACGTCTTTGGATAGTAATTCCTTAGAGAATCTGTCTAAATTATGATAATATATTGCATCTGTAAACCATAATTGAATGCCTTTACCCCGACCAGATGAAAAAAGTTTTTAGTATAATCTGAATTCGCACTCATGATCTGTGGCATATACCACATTGGCCATATCACAATATGCACCTGAAGAACTCCTATGTTAGCAATGTCCCGTTGCCTTTCCTTCAGAGGCACCCATGCTGGGAAAACATTCTCTTTTGAGATGCTAATTTGGATAAAAAGAGGTATCTGCTGGCTGCATCTATCAATATGATCAGACCTGAGGCTGGATTACTTTAATTGTGGCCTCATAAGCTTCTATGTTTCAAGTGAATGGGATGGGATCACTTCCTTGTAACTTTCCTGTGTTTTTGTCTCCTCTTATGATATGTTGAGGTTTTTTGGTGAATTGAGTTTGCTAGACTAATTGTTCTATAGACAATACTTTGCCATAGATACTAAGGGCATGCTTGTTTACAAATTATTTCATTATCATTCAATTCATACTCAAAATCTAACTCAACTTTAACCCAACTCCACTATCTTTAATATTATTCATATAATTAAATTATACAAACCAATCATTCTTACACATCACATAAACTTTAATTCACTATTCATCCACTCATAATTTTAACTACCTATCATTTCCAATCATTTTCAATCATTTATCTCCTACTTTTACATCAAATCAATTTTAATCATTTTATTTTAAATATTATTTTAATATATTCTTAAAATTCCACTAACAACTAACCATACAACCTTTTTAAAAATTAACTATGGTTAACCAAAATAACTCATTTTGAACAAATTATTCCATAAACAAGCGCCCCCTAAAAGTGGCTACTATTTCTGTAATGACCATTTGGACCTTTAATAAGTACTAGTGATTTAGAGTTTAAACCATGTTCTGCAGAAAGTTCGTTTTTTCAGACTGTCTTTTGCAGTCTATACTCTGTACTTCCATAAAGTATTCAGGGTGCAATTAGATATGCTTTCATCTGATTTTCCTTCTCTACTTGAAACAAATTGCAGGAAGAATTAATTATTTTGATCATTTGAATGTAAACATAAGGTAATGATTAATGTTGATGTGATAGGGAAATAGTAAAATAATGATAGGTAGTTAGAAATGTGAGTGGATGAATAAAATCCACAGTGAAGTGTCTGTATAGATTAAATCGAGGAGAGAAGATATAAGATAAATGAAGTGTTTTTTGAAGGGCTTATGAAGTATGTGCACCAAACGTTTACAGTAGGCACAATTTGTTGGTAAAGCATCTTGGGCCAATACCATACAATGGATTATGAATTAGTGATATTTGTATAACCATACATTTCTCTGTATAATTCAGTATCTAATGTATAATGACCCTTTGTTTTGTTTTTTCACACAGGTTATGGATCGGGTTTAAATTATAATTCTGGATATGGAAACGGGATGTATGGGTCCTATGGGGGACTTGGAGGGTCGTATGGTAATGGCGGATTGTATGGAAATAATATGTACAGAGGAGGTTATAGTGGACTTTATGGAGGTGGCGGAATGTATGGTGGGGGAATGTACGGTGGTGGTGGTTATGGAGGCCCAATGGGAGGCTATGGGATGGGCATAGGTGGGCCTTTTGGTGACCAAGATCCAAATAATCCCTTTGGGCCTCCTTCTTCTCCACCTAGCTTTTGGATTTCGTTAATGCGAGTGGTAAGCCCAAATATACTTGTTTTATCTTTGTTGTGCGAACAAAGATAAGGATAATAGAGTTGGTGTGTGAGATTAAGGGGGTGTTTGTTTACAAAATATCTCATGTACATTTAATCTATATTCCAAATCTAACTAAATTTTAGTTGACCCCACTGTCCTTAATATTATTCATATAATTAAATAATACAAACCAGTCATTTTTACACATCATGTTAACTTTAATTCACTATCCATTCACTCACATAATTTTAACTAACCGTCCCTTCACGTCATCTCTCTCTTACTTTTTACATCAAATTAATTTTATTATTTTATTTAAATATTATTTTAATATAAACTCACTGACAACTAACTATACCAGCTTTTCAAAATTAACACTGGTTAACCAAAAAAACTCATTTTGAGCGGATTAATTTGTAAACAAGCAAGCCCTAAGGATAATAGAATTATGTTACAACGATGATTCACATTATCAGATTGGGTTGATCAAATTTAGGATTTTACAATTTATAAAATGAGGAATAAGAATGGAGAGATGAGTAGTTGATGATTTTATTTTAACAGCTTAGGCGGGTCTTATTTCATTGGGTTCTGCAAGTGTCTATCGGCTTCTATGTTGTAATGATCATTGCAGATGCAAGGTGTGGTAACTTTCTTTGGACGAGTTGCAATGTTGATCGACCAGAATACGCAAGCATTTCATATGTTTATGACTGCCCTTCTTCAGGTGCTGGCTTCTTTCTTGCGTTTCATCT
>BKCP01013181.1:1350084-1371842 GCA_008636005.1 Striga asiatica | reverse complement strand
ATGTACGTGATAAAACAAATAATAGAACTACTTCTATTACATTTATTCTATCTACCCGTACAAGCACAGGCCTTCGAGATTACAACTTATAAAATTACCCACACAAGCGTGGGCCTTTTTCATCGAACGGTCTCCACCTAGATCTAATCTCTAACGATACAAAATTTAAAATTTTACAAATTTTATCTCAAGAGACTCACAGGTCTCGATAAATTACATTTCTTCAATCATATTGAAAATCATAATTAAATATCCATTCATTCATTCAATCACATTGAAAATGAAAACATACATTCAATCATATTAAATATGAGGCTCATGATCATCCCTAAATCATTCATCTAATGAATAATTTTTTTTTTATTTTTTTAATTAAGTCGCGACTCGCGACTAGACTCGCAACTCGCGACCTCATCTCGCGACTCGCGAGAAAAACTGGGGCTCAAAAAACTGAAACTATCATGTCGCGACTCGCGACTATGACTCGCGACTCGCGAGACCATCTCGCGACTCGCGACTTTCAGAATATTTTTTTTTTATTTTATAATTAAAATATTTATCTCATAAACATTTAATTATCTTGCTTATCTCATAAGCAATAACAAATCAAAATCTGTTTTAAAGACGATAACCGTGGCTCTGATACCACTGTTGGGTTCGCTAGTACCGTACGGGCTGTACGCAGCGGAATTTAAAATTTTAAAAAATAAGTATTTATCGTATAAATACAACACCCGTACATACTAATTGCGAATTAACTGATCGTCATCTTTAAAACATGCATCATATACAAATTTTGATTTGTTACTATAAAATAAGTACTAGTAAAAATATTTACCGAGTGTCTTGAACTCCTTCAACTATGATGTGGATTGTGGGAATCGGTTCCCGGTTGTAACTTCAACGGCTTGAGGTTACTCGCTTTAGGAATCCAAGTGTCTTCCCTCTAAACGTATCCACCCTATGAAGCCCGGTTCCGACGACTTTCCTTCGCTAGTAGAAAAGACTCGGTTTTCTTGTATAGGAATATTTATGAATTTTTATTTCGGAATTTTCAAGAACTCTTTCTTGAATTATATGAAGAACACTTTCTTCTCTCTTTCTAACACTTAGAAATTTTAGGATCAAAACTTCTCTAAATGCAAAACCATTTTGCACATATTTATACTAAACATTTTAGCATAAAATAATCAACATTTAGTAATATTTAAATAAAATCAAATTTTATTTAAATAGTATTTACTAACTTTTGACTTTGAAAATAATAAGATATGTTAAGTAGTTCAAACAACCATCAACAACCATTTTATTATAATCATATTTATTATCTTAATCCTTAAATCATATTTAAAGATATAAATAATAATTGAATAATAAATCTTGAGAATCTTTCTCAAGACTTTATTATTATATGATTTTTCCAATATTATAATAATCATATTATTATTATTTTGGATTTTGAAATTTAAAATCCTATTTTAAAATTCAACTTTATTAATTTAGTAATTACCTTAATTACTAAAGTAATATCCAAAATTGTAATTAATCAATCTTATTGATTAATATATATTCCTTTAATTGATATCTAATCAAATTAGATATTTATCAATTAATTCTAACCATTAGAAATACAATCTTTACCTTTGTTCATAATAGGTGTGACCTTTTAGGTTCACCTTAATACTAGTAGTGGGTTTACAACACTTTGTAATTTAAGTTAAATCTAATTAACTCTTATTCTTGAATTAACTCTTTAATTCTAGAACCCACATATCATGGTAACACCTAGCAAGCAGCTTGAATCTAGTATTAAGTGAATAGCGAGTAAACCTATTTCAATTACAACTCCATACGTGTAAAATCCTTTCAACATCTAATTTCCCGATTAAGTCTTGGGTATGATTTTGTCGAAACCCAAATTGACTTAATAACTATGATTCTATTTCAAAGTGTATTAACCCGGTTATGAATCACTATTCATCTCTGCCTTGGCCAAGGACTTTGGATTAATAACTATGAAATACATAGGAAATTCACTTATCTTCATAAGTGTCGAATCCTTTATTGGCCACTAACAAACTTCCATACATATTAACATAATACCCAAAATATCCCTTTATACGATAGTGCTAGCTACCAAAAGGATAAATCAAAGTAGAATGTAATATGCACAAAGTTACCATTGTGCCTCAAGTCTTAGGATTAGTCATGTACTATTGTAACATGAAAATTCTTATTCGACAGATTATTAACTAAAATAATTCTTCATTAAGAATTTTCATACGGTCATGTTCAGTGAACTTGTTCTCTAACAAGCACCCACATAAATGTATTTGCGTCACACGCTAATGTTAATGGAATGCAACATTCTTGTCCAACAAGCGTACAAACTATGTGCAAGTCTTTTATGGATTATTCGATATCCCATCTCGAAACATCCATCGACTTGGAACTGTATTTAAGATCACGGCTTTCAAGATATGTTCCATGATCACCATTTCTATGCGCAACCATACCTTATAACCATAAGTGATCTAGGGATTTTATCTTAAGTGCAATTATAAGATAAATGCTTTCTCTTAAGATAAAGAAATGCCTTATTAATAATATAATTCCAATAGATTTGTATTTACAAGTAGAATACGTCCAACTAGATTGGAACGCCGGGTATCCTACTCTAACATAAACAACCTCGTCCTGTTCGATATATTCACTAGGGGCGGTACCGTAATTACTTGGTTTGTTGCGTTCACACTTAAAGAGTTGGTTAATTACGGTACCGCCCCTAGTGTGTCGCAGAATGTAAGCAGCCTCGTCCTGCTACTGCGAGTGTTCACACTAGGGGCGGTACCGTAATTACTTGGTTTGTTGCGTCCGTAATTACTTGGTTTGTTGCGTTCACACTTAAAGAGTTGGTTAATTACGGTACCGCCCCTAGTGTGAACACTCGCAGTATATATGCAGCCTCGTCCTGCTTGAATGCGGCCTCGTCCTGCTTGAATGCGAGTGTTCACACTGGGGGCGATACCGTAATTAACCAACTCTTTAAGTGTGAACGCAACAAACCAAATAATTACGGTACCGCCCCTAGTGTGAACACTCGCAGTATATAAGCAGCCTCGTCCTGCTTGAATTGGTTCAAGCGGTACCGCCCCTAGTGTGAACACTCGCAGTATATAAGCAGCCTCGTCCTGCTTGAATTGGTTCAAGCAGGACGAGGCTGCTTATATACTGCGAGTGTTCACACTAGGGGCGGTACCGTAATTACTTGGTTTGAATGCATAAGCTGAGAAGGAACGTCTCTACCGTCGGAACTCTCTCTCCGCAGCTTATCTCTAAAGTTATATATCTGTCACTGATTAGCGTTAATTATAATGATTATTATAATTTAAAACAAAAAATTTATTATATTAATAAATAAAAAAGTATATTAATGCGATTAATTTGATAAAAAAATTATTAACTATCACAATAATAATACATTAGTAAATATAATAAAATTTATTAATTATTACAATAATTTTTACATATAAAAAATTACTAATTATCATAATTAACTTAAAAAAGTTGATTAAAACATATATTACAAGATATAAATATATATACCTGCCGCACATGAACGTTGTCTCCCGGATTCTTTTCCTTCAGCCCGGCCATAATTTTTTTCGGGGCCACCTGAGCGTCCGTCATGTCACGAACAATTTTCTTAGATGAAGCGCTGATGCCGCTCAACTGGCTTTGACCCTCAGGATACACAACAAATGCATGGTTATGGTAGCCTTTCTCTTCATTGCTACATCTACAGATCCTCCAGTATGGAGCGCCGGACACCTTTTTTACTTTGATCTCAAAATTGCAGCCGCACTTATTCGTTTTTGTCCTTCTAGAATTTCCGCCTGTGCCTCTGTACCGTTCGCCTCTATGGCACTTCAAAAGTCTGACCGTTTTCTTTTTTGTGGCTCGAAATTATTAATAGGAAATCATTCAGCATTGCCTGGTGTTTTGCAGCTTCAATAGCCTCCTGAGCACTATTATATAATGTACATGTATCGAAACGCAGACTGTAATCAACACCATATCCTCCAAAATCTTCTCATGACTCCTGCTATATAGTACAATATTTATATTTTTAGAACATGTTAATTAAGATAATTAATTCTACCATGTAACATAATAATTTGTAACTCGTAACATGATATTATCTAACGTTCAATTTATATAATTTGTAACTCCTAACACGATCACGATAATATCTAACGTCCAATTTATATTATAATAAACATGTAACACAATAATTTGTAACTCTTAACACGATACTATCTAACGTCAATTTATAACATAACTAAAACTAATATGTAATATAATAATTTCTAACTCGTAACACGATAATATCTAACGTCCAATTTATATTATAATCAACATGTAACATAATAATTTGTAACTCCTAACACGATAAACGTCTAATTTATAGCATAATCAAGTCTAAAATGTAACATAATAATTTATAACATAATAATATAGTCCAATTTATAACATAACTATTTCGAATAAATACATAATAATTTAAAAAAAAAAAAAAGATTACTTCCGGCCGGCCGAACCGGACGGACCGGTTCCGACCGGCCGTCGTTTTCGGACGGCTTTTTAGTCGTCCGGCCGGCTGGTTCGGACATGGCCGGTCCGACCGGCCGTACTTTTCGGACAGCTTTTAGCTCGTCCGGACCGGCCGGCCGGACGGCTTCAAAACTGTCCGGTTCCGGCGGCCGGACGGGCTAAAAGCCGTCCGGTTCCGGCGGCTGGACACCAAATTTTTCGTACCTCCGAATTTGACGACATTTCACCGTACACTTTCCTATGAGATGCTTAGAAAAAATGAAAAGGGCAAAATTGTCCAAGGGGGCGGTGACTAGTAAAATGAGGGGCAGTGAATAGTAACACCCTAATTTTTTGGATTCAATAATGATAATAATAATAATAAATAAATAAAAAAAACTAAGGGCAAACAAGACAGCATGTACACTCCATGATTATTACACAAGTTTTCATATCTGGCAAACATTGATTGGCTGTACATCGACTTTCCACGTAAATAATGAAATCCAGTCACTATCTTCCAGAGTCTTCTCTTGACTTTGGACTCTTTGGGGGTCAATTCATAAATAACTAAAACTCTAAGTACTCGATTACAATTTTCGCATCCGTTACACGTAACAACAACAAAAAACACGTCCTTGATCCCAAATTTTCCACCATTGTTAAGACCTTGAGCTCATCCCCCTCCCTCTAGCTCCTGTGATTTTATTTTTATTTTTTTAAGTTAAAAGTCTTTTTAGAAAAAAGAATAAGCGATAACGACGATGGCGTACGAAGGAGGTGCTGATTTCGATGGCGTGGTAATTTGTTTCTCTCTCTTTTGGATCTGATTTCAATTTTAGCTCNGTTGCATGTTGATTTTTCTTAAGGGTTTTCTGAAATTTTGAAAAAATGCTCGCCCTTGAAATTTATGTAAAAAAAAAAAATGGATTTTTGATCGTTTTATTTTGGTTTGGGAGTTAGATGGGTTTTGAGACCATAGATTTTGTCGTGATTGAGGCTTTGGTTTGAAATTTAAACTTCGGAGGGGAAAATGTAAAAAAAAAAAATGTAAAAGGAATAAAAGAAATTTTTTCTGCATTTTGATTATGGATTCAAATTTTAATAATGAGGCAAGTATCTGCCCGGAGAAGGATAAGAACTTTGCTGTTTCTGCACATGATGGAAATAACCTTGACATTTTTATGGGCAAAACTCGATTTTAAATGCAATGTTTAAGCAGATATGTTAATAATGTTAATAATGAACTAGTGAATTATCTATTGAGAGAAGAAAGCCGTGGTGAAATTTGAGGAAATGGTTATAGTAACACTTTTATTATGTCATGACAAATTGAACCCATCGAACCAATGCTATTAGCCTATTACGTTTATGCATATGAAAGTTTTAAGGTGATTGATGACCTGATTTGTGACTTACATCTGGGGTAGCTAATCTTGCTTTCGTGTCTTGTTTCATGTCGAGCAAATCACAATTATATGATAATAAGTGCAACTTTAACTTATCTCTTTTCTAGTTATTCGTGTCATGTTTCAAGTCGTACCCATTGTCATTTGTCTTTATAAATTATAATCATGTTCATTTTTTTCCTTTGTCGTGCAAGCCATGTATGTACATTAAGTGTCCCGGGGCTTTCACATTTATCAATTTTTGTTTTAAAACAAAAAACTTGAATTAATACACCCCAATGTGTTATGATTTCTGAATGATGAGTTTTCAGTAACTAATTTGGTCATGGTATGTTCTTTAGCAAAATGTATCCAAGCTTTATTCATGCCATTTGCAGTATATTTGCGATATTTCTATATATTATTTTGTAGATTTATACTTCTTCCGTTTTGTTGGATGGAATTTCAATGAATTAAATCTATAAGAAACACAAAGTTCTGGCCTTTAAATAAAAAGGAAATCAGTTAGAACTCGGATTTCTGGCCTACTCTAGTTTGATAGTTCGATCGTGGAAATTTCTTTGAATATGAGAGTGTGACTTGTTATTTTAGGAGGAAATTAACGTAATATTCTATATGAACAGAAAAATGCGGCTGGGGATGTGGAGTCCCAAGGGCTTAACCCGGGATTAATCGTCTTGCTTGTCGTTGGTGGACTGACCTTGTTATTCCTTATCGGGAATTACGTGCTGTACGTTTATGCACAAAAGACTCTTCCACCGAAGAAAAAGAAGCCCGTTTCTAAGAAGAAGATGAAGAGAGAAAGGCTGAAGCAGGGTGTATCTGCACCAGGAGAATAGATAGATATAAAAACGAGTGTCCGTGTGTGTTCGTGTGCCGCACATTTTGAAAGCAACCGTGTCCTTTTTTTTTTTCCCCCTTTTTTCTTTCTAGCTGACTAAGAATTGAATTGCAGGATACTTATAGGATATGTTTAAATTCGATGTTATGCTTATAATGTGGGTGTGTTTGAGTTGGGCATCTCTGACTCTTGAGGATCAAAGACATTATGGTCAAGTTTCGAGGCTCCAAAGCTGGGGAATGGATGCAAAAATGTGACATGATTTTTCTTAAAAAAAAACTTTTGGGAATTACAGACTAATTTTTGAAATTTAGAAATTTATCATACAATTTTTTATTTATTTATTTATTTTTTATTTTTTATTTTTATTTTTGGCAATGGCATTATGCTTTTAGTAAATGCAATCCCCGTGAGCTTCTTGTTTCATGTTTGTAATGCTTACAAGTAGTCAGGGAGAGCATTCTTAATTGTAATACAATTTTTTGTGAAAGGACCAACCAGAGTGTAAGACCAGATTAATTATAATTAATTGTTTAACAAAAAGTACATATTTATGTTATAAAATATTGTATTTTTGTTTAAATTATTTGTTATAATATGATTTTTTGTCTGTAAGTATTAATATTTCTGTTCAAGAGTATAATATTTGTTGGAAATGTATCTTTACCTGCAAAAACAAGAAAGTGTGATTATTGATTACTTAGACATGGCTGACTAAAACCTCACCGTAATTGTAATTATAATTATAATCTTTAATATACAATCCAGTTCTTATGCCCTCTTTACGAAGAGTTGAACTTTGTTGAATTGTAGTATAATAAAAGTTTTTTTTTCTCTTATTATTTAAAGGGTAAATAATAATTTGCAACCTGTACTATATGCAAATTTGGGATTTGCAACCTAAAGAATTTTTTGTACTAAATTGCAATCTTTAATACACGATTTTTCTATACCGCAACCTCCGGCCGTCGGAGGTCCATTTTTCACCGGAAAAGCAAGCATGCCACACACACGTACCAAATTTGAGGGCAAAACTGTCATTTTATCTCTCTTCATCCTTTCTCTTTCATCCTCTCTCTCACACTCTCTCCAGACCGCCATAATACCTCTCCTCCTCCTTCCTTTCACGGCGGCTGTACTCCGACGGCGGCCTAATCACTTGAAGTCCCTCATCAACTGTCACAATATGGCCCCCTCATCGTTTTTCTCATAAAGCTTCCTTGCAGTCTCCTCGCCCACCTTGAAAACCTCCGCAATAGTCTCTGTACCGAAACCCCTGAAAACATTCCACAGATGTGGCCGGCCTTGTCCTCTGTGTTGTTCTTGTTGTTGTCCTCTTGTCGGATTTTCGGCCAAAAAAAACGACTGCAAATTCGAGTGATTAGTAAATTAATATATCCCTTTCTTTTTTTATTTTTTTTTTTTTTTTTTTAATTCTGAAAAATTGAAAATCGATCTCGGATTAGTAATTACTCTTAGGTTTTGATCGAACTGGTTAGCACTGTTGCCATTGTCGTGAAAAACGACGAGCACAAGCTCTTCATTTCCATCCTGCGAGGTCAAAAGCGCCACAGTAGATGGGGGCTGCGAGGAAGAAGATGAACAGAGCAAAGAGAAATTTCGAACACATATCTTGAAATTTCAATTGCTCTTCCTCTTCAGATCTGAGGCAATAATTTCGACAAATCCGTCCAGATTGAAGTCGAATTTGACTGCGTGAGACTCCACCGGCAACAAAGTAGGGCTCCTTTTCTCAGGCACTGCGGCGGATGGCGGTTCCCTGCGGTGCCCTTGAATTTGACTATGTGGGTGTGTGTGTGAGAGAGAGAGAGATGAGAAGAGGAAGGATGATGAGAGATGAAATCACATTTTTACCCTCAAACTGGGTACGTGTGTGTGGCATGCTTGCTTTTTCGGTGAAAAATGGACCTCCGACAGCCGGAAGTTGCGATATAGGCAAATCGTGTATTAAAGGTTACAATTTAGTACAAAAAATTCTTTAGGTTGCAAACTCCAAATTCACGTATAATACAGGTTGCAAATTATTATTTACCCTAGTTGGAGGAACTTAGGGAGACATTTCGAAAAGTGACTGCCAATATCTTATTGTATTTGCCATTTTGCAGAAATGTAAAAATTAGGCAACTAAAAATTAAGTACTTATCCATCATTAAAAGAACTTCTCTTTGTATGCTTCAAAGTTCAAACAATACAAAAAAGTACAGGCATCTAGTAAATGACTCAATGTTAAAATTAATCAATTACCACCACGAAACAAAAATTCCAAAAGTATGTATAAAAGCTCACACAACACAGGTTCACCTTATCGAAACCGAAAAGGGGCAAAAAAAAAAAAAAAGAGTATTAGCAATAGTATAGAAACGGTAAGGCTTAAACTGCTCGACCCATAGCTTGTCCGCCAGGCGGGATCATGACGAAGACGGGCTGCTGCGTGGCAAGCCCGGGATGTGGCAACCTACGACGAACCTCACGAGCCTCCTGACAAAGCGCGCACGCGTGGCAAAACACGTGTGTGCAAAAATCACACGATGCCTCACATTGCTCGTGCGGAATCTCATCAATCGCATACTTCCCAAAGCTTCCCTGCCGTGCCAAACAAAATTTTTCCCACTTTTTTTAGATTCTCGAAAAAAGAAAAACTAACTTTAATGCAAATACATGAATAGTTAAGGCATACGAGGTCAAAATTCGAAGAACTTAGGTTGTGTTTGGTAAGCATAAAAGTTAGCTTATAAGCTTTATGTATTTAAATAAGCTTGGTTTGTAGGACGAGCTTTTTTTTAAAAAGCTCGAGCTTATCTCATAAGCTTCTTAGGTAGTTTTTCAACTAAGCCATTGAAAATTTTATTTCAGCTACTTATGGCTTATCAATATAAAAGCTAACTTTTCAGCCATAAGTCATAAGCTATAAGCTATGAGCTATAAGCCCGTTGGAAATTTTATTTCAGCTAGCTTATCAACGAAGCTATCAGCTTATCAGATAAGCTAGATTTTCAAACATAAATCATATGCTATCAGCTATTAGCTCGAAATTTACAGCTAGATTTACCAATTATAGCCATAATGACATCCATAAGCTAACAACAATCGAAACAAAATTGGCTAATGTAAGAGCAGAAGCTAGAGTAAAAGGGAATTGGCCAAGAAATTTACAAAATCGAGACTACTAACCTCTAAGTTGAACTTGTGGCGTATGGCTGTACGATTGGGGTACGAAAACCAAGGTGCAAGGCAATTCCAGCCGAAAAGGCAATTGCCGAGCAAGTAAAGGCCAGTGTAAGGCAAGCAGTGATTGGCGAAAG
This sequence comes from Striga asiatica, assembly GCA_008636005.1. NCBI lineage: Eukaryota > Viridiplantae > Streptophyta > Magnoliopsida > Lamiales > Orobanchaceae > Striga > Striga asiatica. The sequence continues at coordinate 1,361,676 of BKCP01013181.1, read as the reverse complement.
TACCGGGTCCCGATCCAAGTCTCTCGACATTGCTAGCATGGAGCACACATGGAGCAACACTACCCAGTAAACCTGCTCGTTGAAGTATAATGGTCGATAATTAGGAGTTTGTTGTGCTTGCACATTGCGTTTCAAAGAACAAGGATGAAGATGTTAACATGAAATGAAAGTCTCTGGCAAAATAAGTCCTAACACATACTCTCGGTTTCTCTTTTTTTTTTAATGTAAAAGTGAAACCAGAAGCAAAATCCCTGAACAAACCCTGCTTTCACATGTATGAAATTAGAATTTAGAAGCATGAGTTGGCATTTAAAATACACAAAATAAAAGCCAAGAATTCGCATTTTCTATGTTTTTTCGAAATGGGAGCGATAAAAAGTTCACATAGATAAAGAAAAGAAGCTCATGTCCATCAGTTTCAAATGGAGCCACTAAAATAGTCTGTATAATATATGTGCTACAAGAAGTGAATATTACATAACACTATAACAGAGTATTATCTTTGAAAATGCCAGCTGAAAAAAGAGCCCAATTTTGTGCAATTTATGTAAATGATAAAGCATCATATCCACAGAGACTTACAAATTGGAACCTAAATCAAAACATGACAAGATACTGGCAATATATGGAGCAAGAACAAATGGCAGGCCATATAAAATATCTTTGCTGTTAGGCCATTGAGATTATCAGCTTTCATCATTCAATTTCAAATGTTGATGCATATTCTAAAAATTCCTCATCAGCCGATGCATAAAAAGCGAGTCTTGAAACAATACCCGAATCAAAATCAAGGGATTAAAAAAAGAAAGGGAAAACAGGGCATAAAAAAAAAAAACTCACAAACTTCAAGATCACTGCTGTAAAATTCATCATTCTTGCCCAGGCAGGAGAAAAGCCCGGTTTCCCATTCGGACCTCTGCGCCGCCGGATCAGCCACCGGCATCCCGTTGGCCGGCCATCCAATCGACACCCCGGGCGGCGGAGCTCCTTCGCCCTTCCCGGCGGAGGAAAATTTCGCGTCAGGCTTCGTCTCAGCTTCTTGCTCCTGATTTGGTACGCGCTCGTAATTCGCCATATTTTACAGAAAATTGAAGCAAGCAAAAGAGGAATAAATAGATAATGGAGATATAAACGAAAAATCGAGAAATGGGTTTTCCCGAATCTTGAAATTTGTTTGATCCTTTTCGTGTTTATCAGTGGGATTTCTTGAATTTGTTCATTGACGTCGGTTGGACGAAGAAAGTCTTGTGGGCGGCCGTAGAATTAGGGAATGNACATGCGTTGCTTACTTGTTTTTTTTCTAATGATGTGCGACTATTAATAAAATATTATATATCACATAAGAAATAAATTTAGTCTAGTAAAAAAATATCTTTCAATGCAATTAAAAGTGGACATGGTCTAAATTATGCGGCAATAAAAAAAAGAGACCAGGTACACACTTGGGTCTATTTTGGAACCAAGTACAAACCCAACACTCATAATTTATTCCTAATTTAAATTTTCTTTTAATAAAAGAAACATATTATAGCATTTTTATTAGTTGGCATGTATGTTAGACCTATTATTTTATTTTTGCATTGAATAACTTTTGAGTTTTTTTACTTGGGTTTGTCCATGTCATTTAGGACTTAAGTCTATTTATATGTCACATATGTAAAATTAGACTAAATGCATTGTGGGTGCTCTATTAGAACACCAGTGTATTTAAACTTTAAATATTTTTTTGCAAAAAATAAATTATTATTATATATTTTATAATGACACTTGTGACTTGTGCGACTTACATGTGTTATATTATAATGATTTTTCTAACTTATACCATATAACTATTTTAAAAATAAATATATTAATTGATAAATAATTTTATTTTTTAATTAATATTAATAAACATTTTTATTATTATCATAAAATCATTACAGTATAATTTAGTTATATTATATATACAATATGGATGTCAAATCGAAACTCATCAAGATAATGTTAATTGAATATATTATGTATGTGAAACTGATAAAAAATACAAAACATATTAATTTTTAAAATAGATTTACAATGTTATAATAGGAAATGATGTTAAATATAATTACTACATATAAAAAAAACCATAAAATTAATAACCAACATATTTATGGATAATCCGAACTTAGTTATTGTTGTAGCAAATTATTTTATTTTTTTACCGAGTATCGAATCAAAAGATTCGTTCCCCGGGTCGATCTCTCGAGGAAGACGGTTCGGAATTTAGCGTTGGTCTTGATCGAGTCTAAACTCGGAGCGTGTGAGTTCGCGAAACAAAAGATTCGTTCCCCGGGTCGATCTATCGAGGAAGACGGTTCGGAATTTAGCGTTGGTCTTGATCACACACAAAAAGAAAATAAGTCTTAAACACTCTAATCACGATTAATTTGGGAAATTAACTAAACAAGCTAGAACTAGAAAAGCAATTTAAATAAATAACAATTAAATTTTTAGAGAAAAAAAGAAAAAGTTCTAGGGGTCGGGAAATCTCATCAAGTCTTAAACTATGTTGAACGCTTATTTGTTCGGTTACGAGATTTAACAAGCCTACACGTCTAGAGGGCTATGCTCAATAACTCTTCATAACAGAGCACAAACATAAACGATAAACTCATTTAAACAAGCAACACATAGACAATACTTTTACGAACATCTATACGAGCCTAAATCGACCGACGTCTCCCCTCTCGGTTCTAAGCGTCGATTAACTAGGTTAGAATGGTCATCAATCAACTAACCCTATAACTCACACAATTCGTATAGATTGAACAAAACACATTCCTCATAATTCAAAACAAGAATCAAAACCCCTAACCCTAGGTGAATGGATTACCTCATGCTTAGATTCAATTTCATGTTAAACGGAATTAAGAACATAAAACCAATCAACAATAATAAAATAGAATTGAAAAACTTACAATCGGATTAAGAGTTGCAAGATTTCCATCCAAATATCTTTGTGTCCAACAATCCAAGCATGAGAGAAAAAAAAAAAGCGGAGAAATTTATCCTAACAATATTGAGTTTTTGGAGAGAAAAATTGAAAGGAACGATATTGTGGATTGTTACTTAGGTCTGGGGGGTCGTTTTTATATATAGAGCTCGAAAAACGGAGCTAAAACGAGTAAAAACGGAAAAAAATAAAAACAGGGTCGAACAGGTCGCGACTCGCAAGTCGCGAGTCTGACGGGTTTTGGGGTCGCGCAGTTGGTCGGAGGCTCTGTTAAAGTCGCGAGTCGCGACTTTGGACTATACTGCGCCATTTTACGTTTCGGGCTCGTTTGGACTAGTCCGAACTCGGAATGGAGTTTCGTTTTTTGCTACGCGTCGCTAACGAACCCATCTATCCAATTATGCTCTCGAAACCAACTTTTCCTGAAGAGAAAATTCGCCCGAAGCTCCTGACCTACACACCAAAAACGACAAAACACAAAGAAAACCGGGAAAACAAACGAAAAACACATAAAGACTCAAAATGAAGGAAAACACATAATAAAATATGAAACGAACTAAAAAGGAAAGAAACGACCTAAAACGGGGGAAAAAGAAAAGCAAAACGAGCATGAAAAATGCAACAAATATGGGACAAACAATTATTTTTAGATTGTAATTAAATTAAAATCTACCCAAACCATGGAATTTCGCCACATAGGATCTCGAAGCATGCGAGTCTGCCACTTTGATAGAGCACATTCGAGAATTATATATAAGGGGTAGAGCTGTAAACGAACCGAACCGAACCGAGTTCAGTTCGGCTGTTCGAGCTCGTGTTCGTTTATGTTCAAACCGTGTTCGTGTTCATACGTTTATTTTTTGAGCAAAAAATCGTTCGAGTTCGTTCGTCAAAGTTCGAGTTCGTTCGTGTTCGAATAATTTAATACATAAACTTTTTAAATATGTTTGATTAACTCAAAATTTGTTCGTTCGAACCTGAAAATAAAAGAATAAAATAAAAATATTCTTATATTTTTAGTTTTTTATTAAAAATATTATGTAAATATATAAAAAAGATATAAAATTATATTAAATTTTAGAATTTTTATTAAAAATATTATGTAAATATATAAAAAAATAAAATAAAATTATATTAAATTAATGTTCGCGAACATAAACGAACGTTCATGAACGAGCTCGTGTTCGTTCAATTATTAAACGAGCCTAATTTTCTGTTCGAACTCGGCTCGATTAACAAACGAACGAGCTTTTTTCGAACACGAACGAACTCGAACGAGCTTTTGTTCGCGAACGTTCGATTCGTTTACAGCTCTAATACGGGGATTACTGATTAGAATTATAGCATGGATATAAATATAATGTGTAACTGACTCAAAACAAAATATATAATAATATCATGTATTGGACTTTACAATATAAAGCATATCTCTATAGATGTGAAAGTAGTTGTCCTCCCAATACATAGTGAATGTCTAGAATCCATATTATACAAGAAGACGGTGCTTGTGATGATTCGAATTGCAAGGTGATATCAGTTCGATTTAGTCCGGTCCCGCCCATATATCATCCAAAATCTCAAAAATAAGGATGAAAGTGGTCATCATCGGATCATTCTCCTCAAAATCTTCCTCCTTCGTAAAAATAAGGGTGAAAGTGCTAATTTATGATACTTCGTAATTCTTGTATTGATTTTCGTAAGCCTAGTGCTTAATAATAATTTATATATGTCTAAACTCTTACTCATTCATATATGATTAATAAATTATAAAACACTTGATTATTTGAAATATTAAATATATTTTACAATTATTAATATTTTGATATATATGGTGCTAAATTTCATACGTGATATATCGAATTAATTACCTTTAATACTCCGCAATTTTGTATGCTGGATATAGTTTAAAATATATCATTAAACAAGCTTGTTTNCGATGACGTATTTTGTTAGTTGAAATCATTTTTAGATATATAATTAGTGATTATTCTTAAAAAAGTATTTACAATTAGAAAAATATAGAGAGAATCAAAGAAAGAAAAGCCACAATCCTTAACATGCACATTTTGCTTGAAGTAAAGACAAAACAACAAGCTGTTTAAATTGATTACAAATTACAATACTCTGTATATTTAAAGAAAATAGATGTATGCTTTAGATACCAAATTAAATGACACATGAAATATAGCCTTCTACAATATATCCCAATCTCCTGCAATAGTTCATTTGTTTTAATTCGTTGGTGACGTCACACATACAGAATCACATGACTCACATTATATTGTACACCCAACATTTACATCAACGTATTAAAAAAACCAATGAAAAATTATTTAAAATTATAAAATTAACAGAACCCATTCCGCGTTTGATCAGCTCACAATTTTCTTTCCCTGAAAAAAAAAATTAAAAAATATTGCACACAAAGTGGCAAATTGTAACAAAAATTAAAAATACTAATAATTTAGCAAGTTTTAATGGGCTATAAATAGGCAAAATTGTAAAATATGTACAGTAACTTAAGATAGATAACAAATTGGCCTATAACTTTTGCAATTTCAAAAAAATATCCACTAATTACGAAAATGGCAAAATATACTAACCAATTTATATATTTGGTCAAAATATTCACAATTTGATGATTAGTTAGTCTATATTTTCAGCAGTCGCAAAAGTTGTCGTTAAAAATTATCATATGCTCCATGCTCTACTAGACTCATTTGCAATTTTTTTTTAGTATATATATTTAACTTACCGATCTTTTGGACTTCCGATGGGCCTTGCTGGCCCGGTGGTAGATCCTGGGCCGCTGGCCGGCCCGATCCGGTGGCGGTATATATGTATGTGTCTCTGGCCCTCTATAGTCAATATCATAAACTTCAGAATCCATATTCTTCACATGCAAAGTCCCTGCAAGAAAAAAAAAAAAATCACATTCAAACCAAGATTAATCAAGAAAAGAAAACAATAAATTAAAAATATTAAAACTGACCTCTGGAAAATCCCGGCCCGATTAAGATGAGAAAGAGAAGCATGGTACTCACTAAACTTGCCTTCATTGCCAAAACAAAAAAGTTCAAAAATCAGAAAGTTGTCCTTTTGTTTTTTCTTTTATGTGTTATTTTTCTTGATTTAGTTTTGCTTCTTTCTAGTTTAGCGAGTATTTTGGGATGGTATAAGGATATAATGAGGTGATGATGGCTAAGGGCGTGTTTGGGAATTGAAAGTGTCACAATCTGAACAGCCATTGATTTAGAGGTAGATTTGGATGTGTGTGTGGTGGGCTGGAAACATTTATATGTGATGACGTCATTGTGGTGTGTTTGGATGTGGACAATGAAAATCAAGGGAAAATGAAAGTTATATATGAGTTTGGTAAAGAAAGAGTGAGATTTTAGGTTTAATCAAATGATTGAAAACCATTCCCTTGTGTGGGAGTTTGAAATAGAAACCAAGGTTTTTGAGTTGGAGCTATAAATAAGTCTGAGTCGAGTTGAGTCTTTATCTAGAGCTCACCTTGCTAATTGAATGAGCCGATAAGCAAGTTTGAATTCGACTCGATATATTTAACGATCGAATTCAAGCACTAACGAGTTGAGCTAAACTAAACATTTAAAAAATAAAGTAAAACCCCATATTCTCGAATATAACGTCCGATAATCTCGTTAATTGAGACAGTTTGAGCTCGGCTCATTTATCGAATTGAACGAGACAATGCCAGATCCAACCATAACGAATTGAGTCGAGCTTACAAACGACTCGTTTCGTCTAACAAATCTGATTGGCCTCACGAGAAAGTGAGTAACATTTTTTCATTAGAATAATGTTAATAAAATTGGACAACCCCATGTGTGTATTATTGAGAATGTCTAAGAGAGACATCACATTTAGGAAACCAAACCTTTGGTTGGACTTCACTACACAAAAACCTACCATTTTCTATTCCAATTTATATTCTTCTGAACCCCATTTGGTTTTTGTGATTTTCTGCACAAGTCCACATGCATGACATACTGCATTATGGAGGCTTATTTTGCCCATTATTCAAGCATAATTTCAAAATTAATCAACTATATATATGATCCACTTTCTATTTTTTGTCCTGAATATATATTGATCTTTATCAGCCTTAGTCATATAAATTGACATTTTTTTTTGTCAATTTTAGTCCCCTTTTATTCGCAATTTGGACAAAAAGTGAATTGAGGGCCAAAAATTGACACTCGTCAATTTTTGGTCCATTTTGAGAAAAATTGACTATAACTAAGAAAAATGTCAATTTATATGACCAAAGTTGATGGGAGTCAATATTGAGGATCAAGAGTGGAAAGTCAATAATAAAGATGACCAATTTTAAAATTCTCCCAATTATTTCTAAGGGAAAAAAATGTCTTACTTCAAAGCTTTGGGATATTGTTTGGAATTTTGCAGTAATAACTAGTGGGCTCTTTTGGTAATTATTTCGTAGCCAATTTCAAATTTACACACAATTTGGGGTGACCAATTGTGGTTGGGAAAATTTAATGCACTGTAGCAAAAGAGGACCAAAAGTATTAAGTGAAGAAAGTTATTACTCCACAATGCCATGCATCAGTATATTGTCAGCCAATGTAATGAATGTAATTTGTAGCTACACAATATTGTGTTAGTGAGACGGTTAGACAGATGGATTCAGTGTCGGAACTAGGAATTTCACTCAGGGATACCGAATTTTAAATGTTATAATGAGCTTGTAGTTTACGTTGAAACGCTTATTTATATAAAAATATATTTATTATAAATATAAATATCGATATGTGTACCATCAAGTTTTTCTAAACTTTGAATAAGTATAATCCTCGAACTTTTAAAAAAATAAACCAAAAAAAATATGAGATTTCATGTATTTATAACTTAAGTTCAACATTTATAGTTTATGGAAAAATAATTTTCTTTATTGAAAAATTGATTTAATTGAACTTTTGCAGCACATTGCATAACATCTTTCTTTGATGAGAGTTTTATCAAATGAATATTTTTTAAGAATAAAATAAATAAATTTAAAAATATATGGAAGTAAAAAATCAATATTAAAAAAATGTAACAGTCCAACTAAATAATGAGTTTTATAAATCACTAAATCGATTTACAATTAAGAGACTGAAAGTTAAAATTATTATAAATATTTTTCAAAATTTATCTTGAAATGTAAAATATAAGGATTGCTAAATAATAAATAATATTAATTTTAATTAAAATAACATAGAAAATATCTTTTAATTTTTAATATATCGTAGATATTTTTTACATTTCTATACATATTTTATAGTATTAATCAATACAACTCCGTCCCTGGATGAATTTGTCATGTTTTTTTAATTAATGTATATTAATTATTTGAAATATTATATTTTTGTTTATGTNATAGTAATTCATTTTTATTTATAAACTAGTATTAATCCTGTGCACATGCACAGGTTAATAAAAATAAATAAATATTATATATAAAAATCATAAAATAAAATTTTCCTTAATAGTATGTATCACATTTATAATCAAATTACATTAAAGACTCTTAGTCGAATTTTTATAATGTAGAATTTACTATATACTAAATGACTACTATTATATGAATATAATAAATAACCTAATTTATACAATTTGAATATTGTATTAATAATAAACATAAAAGTATTACCAAAGTAAAAAATAATAAATTTAAACGTAAATCTTATATACCATATAAATTTATCTTTCTTCAGAGAATTATCGGACAAATGATATACATGTTATATTTGTATAATATCAGATGAAAGAATATATATAGTTACATTGGAAAGATAAAATTCAAATGTTAAGTAAATATAAAATCAAATGAAAGAATGTGTTACAGTATTGTAATGAGTACAAAAAAAATATAGTTTTACTTAACAAACTAACAAAAAGTGCAATTATATTAATTTTTAAGACATGACCGTTACAACTTTTATTAAATAATAGAATATTAACTACAACAATACAAATAAAATGATATGTGAAACACACCAAAAATAACTTTAAAAATGGGCTGAAAAAGTAGGCTATCCACATTAATTGGATAACCTACAATTATATATATATAGGTGTGCTTTGCATAGGTGCTCAATTTCGTCATTGTATATAACTCTTAGTTAAAACATTTAGCTAGAAAAGTCGGTCTCTTAACATTCTCTTCTATTTAATTATTATTTTGCAAGTATATATGTGATTCCAACGTTGGAAAATTGTTCCTAAAATTATCAAAATTCAACAGAAATTCCAACCTTACATTTTTCCGTTGGAATTTTTTAATGAAAGTTAAACATTACAAGATTCATTAGAATTATTGTTGAAATGAAGTTTGAAATATATTATCATTTGAATTTGCCGATCGATTTGGATGTGTATATTTATATACTTTTTTTTTAAATACTGTTGTACTATATATTTGGGTTCTTAATTGCATGGATAGAAACAAAATTTCTGATGCCTGCAATGTGGAGACATGTCCAGCAATAAACGTGTTTTGAATTAATTAGACCTGAAAAGAATACCACAACTTAATAACACTTTTTATGATGCTACCACATCATGACAGATTTTGGGTAAAATACTAATATGAACTCAAATATTTTCCCGACAAGGTAATAAAATAAAATGTCTACTAATATTAATGAAGTTTTAATTGTTAAGGGCCCAAAAAATTTTAAGGCGTGGATTGGCTGGATACATCTTGTTGAAAAGGGCTCATGTAGAACCGTTGGATCGCACATGGTTGCGCACATCAGTGTGTGATGATTCAATGGCTCGAAACATATATAGTGTTGGTACTCAATGAACTTCACCTAGACATGTTAGTAACACCCGTAAGGTTGATTTATTCGTGTTTTCGGGGCAAGTAAATCCGGAATGATAGAGTTTCGGGTCGAGTTTTGGTGGGGTTATACTACTTGAACACCCGAGTAGAGTTGGTTCGGGTATGGTGGAAAAAAAAAGTTACCTGACATGTTTATCAGACTCGTTTACCCGCAAGCACGTATAATTAATTGAATCTCTTATATGTATATATATTAAGCTTACTGTAAATATAAAATTATTCATGATATATGTGTTAATAATTCATATTAAAATCAAATTAATTATTATAGCTTTGATTATGGATTTATGCTTATTTTACCTTTTCTATGAAAAATTTGTAAATACGTTTTAATTCTCACGTGGATACTGTTTACCATTCACAATTGATCTCTATAGACATTTGATTTATACAGTTTTGTTATGGAGCCATCGTAGGACTCGACTTATGGAGTCATCCATACTTATTCACCAATAATTGACATGTGTCCTACAATAAATACAATTTAGACAAGTATCGATACATTAAGTGGTGGATGGTTCCACAAGAAAACCATCCGATAGCGACTTCCACACTTTTTAAGCAATGCAACTCAGTGAAAATTTTGTTTTATTTTATTTCCTTTTAACTTTATGGCATAAAAAATCTATTTTATGAATTTTACTTGTAACACACATTATACAATAAATTTCGATATAAATTACGAACTGAAGCCCAAATATACAACTGGTCAAGCTTTTTTTTATGGACTCGAAGCCCTAAAATTCCTCACTGATTCTTTTGGGCTCAACCAGATCATCAATTATTTGATTCATCATGGGCTTTAATTCATGAACGTGTTTTATTGTGGGAAAGCTTGTTTTAAATATCATACGGGTACTTATATGGGAAGTGCCACGGGTACACGGATCAACAGGTTTTATCGTCTATTTTGTTGTTTTATTAAATATTAATTTAATTTATTGTCGTAATATAAACGATGTATAAAACTAATCTTAATAAATACTAAATTTTTTTAAAATCTAATAACATTATAAAAATATTAAAATTAAATGTAGAACTTTCATGTTTTGTAAATAAATTGATAATCTTTTTAATCCAGTATATCTGGTATTTTAATCAGAATTTCCAATATGAAAACAAGTATAACTTGGTATTTTAGCTAAAATGGTATTTAACGGGTTATCATATCTACCGATATGGTACAATATTTAAAAGATTGATTGAAAGTTAACACATTAATACATACATAAATGATCATCTTATACAGTTCTAAATGCCAAGATTGGGACAAGGATGGTCCGTGAACAAAGTACACACTTTCCCCGGACCTTGAAAGCAAGGGGGTTGATCAAACTTGAACTTGAAAACAAGGGGTTTCCCTGATTGAGGTTAGACATGGCCAAAACACAGGCCGGGTCACGGGCCGGCCAGATCGTCATTTAAAAAAATATATAATATTATAAAAAAAATGCAAATAAACGGGCCATCAGTCCGGATCGAGTATGGCCCGCCGAGCCAGGGTCATGAAATGAATCACCCTGAAACGGCCATGTCTAATCGTGGTCTTCCTCTCTCCACTTTCCACCACTTTCTAGAGGTGGAAAAGAGCAATTCTCTTTAGTGGAAGAGATCATCTTGTGGATTCATAACTATAAAAATTACATGTATGACATATGTTGGTATATGTATTATGTATCCACTTTTGCTCATCAGTATGAATAAGAGCGATTCTCTTCAGTCAAAGAGGGCTTCTCGTGGATTC
>BKCP01013181.1:1315850-1337454 GCA_008636005.1 Striga asiatica | reverse complement strand
AAACTAAATCAAAGTGCATACGGTCAATTTTATTATTTATTTTTCCGCATCGTTTAGACTCAAAACATTATGAATGTTGTATTATTATATTGTGCAGTTATCGTGCAGCCGGAAAACGCTTCCTGGCACAACCTGCGCCGACATGTCCTCACACCCAATCTCCCGACCACCAACACCAACACTCCTCGACCAACCACTCTTCAAGTCGAACAAACAAAACCCCCCACGAACCAGCTTCAGGATTTTCCGGCCGTCCTTCACGTAAACCACCGGCGGCAGCCGCATCTCGAAGTTTCTACGGTCCTTCGCGGACAAAAGCCTCACCCAAGAATCACTCACTCCGTACTCCATCATCACCCACACCTCAAATTGCGAGGAAAAGCTGTAGTCTATGTTGTTGTACCGACTCAGGACCAAAGACCCACCAAACACGTCTAAGTACCAATTGCCGGCCGGAGCTCCCCTGCGGTGGTTGCCGGCCGGAGGCTCCCCCACCTGCCGGAAGCTATCGGTTAGGAGATCGAAGGCGAAGATCCCGCCGGGGCCCTGCGAGATCCAGTGAAGGGCTCCGTTGAGGAAAACGCCAGGGCCCTCCAGGCGGGAGGACGGCGGCGGGGGGCTGCCGAGGATCCGCCACGAGTTGGATCTCAGGCTGTAGATGTGGATCCGGCAGACGGGATCCGCCTGTAAATGGGGAGGGGGAGCCGATCTATGACCACCGCCCTGTAATCGGCGGCGGCGGAGTGGTACCCGAGACCGGACGCGGCGACGTCGGCGGTGTAACCGCCGCGGGGGAGCTCGAGGCGCTCGCCGGTGGTGGGGTTCCAGATAGACCAAAATTTATCGGCGAGGAGGAGCAGGCCGTCGCAATTGGCCGCGGGTAGGTGCGGCGGGGAGGGGAATCCGGGGAGGCGGAGGGCGGCGGCGGAGACCCTGTGGGGGGCGTCGGCGAGATCTAGGGAGTAGAGGGGGGCGAATGGGGCGCCGGAGTGATTCGGACGAGGAGGGTGTCGCCGGACGGGAGGCGCCTGTCGGTGTGGGACCTGGCGAAGCTCGGGTCGTCGATGGCGGCGAGCCAAGACCGGCAGACGGCGCGGAGGCGGACCAGGGACCTCGCCGGCAGCCGGAGGAGTATTTCGCGGTGGACGTCCGCCGGGAGGTGTGGCGGCGTTTTGCTAGATTCGTTGTGTTTTGCACGCTTCATCATAGCCGAGGCTTTGCATATGAGTTTATGAGAGGAATTTTTCACCATTTATACAGAGTCCATTCAAGATAAACCCAAGGAAATAAAAATCCTGCAGCTACAAGGATTTTTAATTTTATAATAAAGTTAATTTTATACAGAGTCCATTCAAAGTTAAATTCTGGTACCAATTTTTCATTTTTTCTCATCGAATGTTATTTTCATATTTTACACTCATTTTTAATTCTCAAATTTAAGATATCAATTTACTTTACTCTTTGACATAATTATTTTTGTGTTTCAGACTTTCAGTTCGCAATTTAAGGCATCAATTTACTTTACTTTTTCACATAATTACGAAGAACACAAATATTATATTTTTATAATTTATATTTTTTACATACTTATCATAATAAAATACTTAATATTGTTAGTAAATGTAGTCTAATGGGGTTATATTCCTATAAATATTTTAGTAAAATCATTTTAAAAGTTTGAAATTTTGTAAAGTTGAAATTTGAAAATATATCACTTAAATATGATTGATCATCAAACATGTAATAAAATGTGAAAATTATAAATTCAATTGAAATATAAGTTACAAAAATAATACTGAAACCTTATTGAGAACTAAAATATAAAGATAGGTCTTAAGTTAAGAGTAGCTTAAAATTGTAACCTTGAATTAAGAATTTTAAAAATTAAGACCATAATTTGACAAAATTACATAAATTTGGGTGTTGTGATAGAATTTTCCCTAAATATAAGTGTAATCTTCTACATATCTTAGTTTGCAATATGAATATCAAATTGAATATGGTCGAAAGATAATATCTTATATACACTATAACAAAGATTGCTAAAAGATGATTAATTTTATGTAACATAAGTGAAAGATTAATAACAAATAAAAGAATTATTAATTTAAATTGGTCACATATTTTACAACGACAAAAGTCCTAAACATGTGTAGAGTCAAAGATATACATGCATAATTCAAAATATCATAAATTGAGTAAAGTGTTTTCCAGTATACAGCGCAGCTAAGCAGCTTCTTGCCTGAGGATGCAGATTTATCGAGACTTGAGAGTGTTTTCATAATAATATACTTGAAATAAGTTTTTCTTTACAGAGCGTTTTTTGCACCAACATTGTGGTCATTGAACTAATCTTAGTTTTGTCCAGGATAAAATTTTGGGTAAAGCAGGGGATAAACATTTTCACATCTTACCACTAAGAAATTTCTCAACTTAAATACATCATGGAGTAATAAAAGACAAACTCCATGTCTTTCTCAGAGTTACAAATACCCATTAATATGTTTTAACCTGTTTGATATCAATAGTTAGCTAACAATATAGCTAGAGCTGCGTACTAACCAAGCCGAGCCAAGTGGAGTTCGAGCTCCAGCTCGAGTCTTTATCGAAGTTGAAAGTAACATAAAAAAATCCCTATTTCGAGCATCGGCTTGTTAGCTAAACAAGCGGCTTATTTCGTTTAACATCTCTACATTTAGCCCCTCTTAATTAATAAAATTTGTGAAAGATCGAATGTGTGTATATTGTTTGTTCATGATACACATGCATGCAACATTCCAACAAGAACACAGAGTACATAAAACAGTTGTTCTACTTTCTGAGGGTTTACCATTTAAAAAGAAAGNAAAAATGCTCCACAAGACATCTTAATCTTAATGTATAGGTCCTTCTCAGTTATTGTTCACACTGATAATTTATCCTCTGTAGTCTGTATAATTAATCTTCCCTCCAAAGGCACCCAACAAGAGATGCATCTATCTTTTACAATATTCCAAAAGTCCTGGCAAAAAAACACAACACAAACCACAAACTAAAAAGAAATTACTCCGACACAAAGGAATGAAAGGCTCACACATTAAAAATCTTACAGCCAAGAACCAAACACATAAGTCACCCATATCCTCACACGACATAATGCCTTAACAGAAAATGAATTAGGCAATGCACAATACAACAATGAAAACACCGACAAAACATGACGAGTATAGCTTCATTTTAGGGTAGTTTCAAAGCAAGACTTATACATAGAGTTTGAAGGCACACGGCTAGCTTTTAAATTCCCAATCATTCCATCCGGTTTGTAAAAACAAACCCAACCTTTTGCTAAAACTAGAGAGATGTGGTCCAATTTCTTATAACATCCCCCCAAATATTTTGTAGGTTTATGATTGTGAGCTGTGATCTTTTAAGAGGTAGATTTTTTGTTGTGATCTGGCGAATTCGGGCGCATATTACAGTCGAGCTTATGAGTCTATCTTGCAGTTATCCTAAATATTGACTGTTCGTTCAATCGCCACAGTACACATAAATAACAATGTCTCCAGCTTAACAGGACCTTCTCTATTACTCAACATTACTACGAGCTTTATAGTTGATTCCCTACTTCTTTTGATTTCTGCTACAATAAATCACTTCTTCTAAAGGCATAAAAGTCTTTGCAAATAGCAAACTCTCCATATGAAAGAGCACTAGAAGTTCCTTAGACATAAACTTATCAGTTATCAATCAAATAACACAAATCACAAAGCTTCCGAATTTTTTTGCCATCCATTTAATCATTCAACATTCTATAACCACTAAACTGCACGACAAAAATCCGCACATCAGCTTATGATGGCTTAATTCTATGACCATTAACCACACGATAGAAATTCGGATTTGAGCTGTGATTAACAAGATTTCACCAAAAAAACTCCATTCCAAAGCAAACAATCAGCTCATAACTAGATTCAATTATGGATCAAACAGTATACATAAACCAATTACCTATTGCATTTGCGCGAAACCCCTTCAATCCGACCGCTTGTACGAAGCATGCTTCCTGGCGGCCCTCGCATTCTCGTACTCGAACTTCAGCACGTTGGGCAAATGCGATGTATCCTTCACGTAGAAGAATCTCCCAAACGCGCTCTCCTCAATTGCCTGAAAATGGCACCACAGCAAATTATTCACCACCCAGAACCACCCGCCGCCCAGCGCCGCCCCCAGGGCCGCCCCGGCAAACACCTGCGCCACCGTGTGGTAACCCAGGTAAACCCTGGAGTACATCGTCAGCAGGGCCAGCGGCCACACCAGCAGCCGCACGATCCAGATCTGGTGGCGGAACAGGGCCCCGATCCTGTGGCGGGTCAGGAGCGTGAGGTACACGGCGAAGAAGAACATGTACTGCGAGTGGCTGGAGGGCCAGCCGTGGGAATCGCACATCTCGAGGAGGGCGCACGTCTCGGGCCGGGCCTGCTGGACGGACGTCTTAATGACCTCGTTGACGAACTGGGAGATGAGGAGGCCGACGGCGAAGAACATGCCCTGGAGCTCACGGCGGAAGATGAAGTGGGAGAAGAAGCCGCCGAGGGTGATGAAGACCGGGACGAGCGAGATCCAGGCGAGGAGGAGGCCCAGCCGGTCGCCCTTCTGGTACCGGACGTGGGTTAGGGTTATGGCTTTGAGAGCCGGGATCGGGCTTTCCATGCGGCTTGATTGGGGATTTTCTGGGTTAGATGGATAAAATGTGGGAATCGAGGATTGCGTGAATTTGATTGATGGTGGAGAGTACGAAGTAGCTGGGCTTTTCTTGTTACTCTGTGACTCTGTGTGTTTACAGGGGACAATAGAGATGAAGACACGAAGTGAATGGGGCGAGTTGTAAACGATGAGTTCAAGCTAGAGCCATTTCCACAAGTTGAACCAAACTTACTTAGAAACTTGACTTGTTAATTAAACGATTAAGTAATTGAGCTCGAGCTTTGGACAAATCGTTACTTAATGAAATGAAATATAAAAATGATATAAAAAATTGTATGATCGAGCCTTAATGAGTCGAGAACGAGTTGTTGACCAAACAAGTTTTTAATTAGTTTGAGATATTCATTTGCGAACTCTGGTGTGTAAACAATCTCGACCCGATCTGATGTCATTCGATTTGTCTTTGAACCGGTGAAATGACCTGCAAAATAGCGATGGGGTTCTTCTCATTGTTCGTGTGCCTGTACTACCCAATTATGTTATCCGCGTGTCATTCTTATTCTAATTATATTCATATTTATCATTATCTGATGTGTTTACATTAGTCTAACTCATTAGGTAATCTTTATAGGCATTATCGAGCTAATAGTTAGGTTTTTTCTATTTATTCGTTCTGGTCTTTACTGAACAAATCTGTTGTTTAGGTCGTCCACCGATCTCTTCACTTGCAGTTTAAGTTTCATTCATACTATCATAGAATCCTAGCTCGATCTGTCATTGAACCAGTTTGCCTCTGAGGTCCTGATTGACTTGATACTCTCACGACCTTGAGTTTTCATGTTGACCGACCTCTAATCGAATAGTTGGTCCACTCGAACCGCCCGAGTTACTCTCAGGTCGCCTGAGTTCTAATGTTGGTATAGCATACCATATATTTGGTCCTAATTGAGTTAAGGTGACTCAGCCTAGGAGTTATCTTCAATTATTTTGCTAAAGTGCCCCCATCAATCGAATTGTTTTCTCCTTACTTTGGTCACGACGAACGAACCCGACCTAAAAGTAGACTTTTGATTTCAAATCCAAATCACTCGACACTTTTTCAAATCCCTTTCAAAGTGACGTCATCTCGATTTTTGTCCCGTCCTAAACTACACGACCATTAATATTTCCTCGACCTCACCCGTCCATTTTTCATTCTATCAGACGGTTCATGTCGCTTTACCTCCTCACCTTCTCATTTTAGTCTCCCCCGTTTATATTGACATGAGTCGAACAGTCCTGCTCGATCACTTCAGCTGGTTAATTTTTAATATCATCTATCTATTTTGACCTAAATCAGACGGTCCTGCTTGTTGTAAATATTTTTCCGAAGTAGAATCAAAAGATTCGAACACCGGGTCGTGTCTCTCGAGGAAGGTCAGTCGGATTACTTTGCACGTTATTCAAACACAAATAAAAGAAATAAAATTCCCTAAACATTCTAATTCAGATGATTTGGTTTGATTATTAACTACGAAGAACAACTTCAAATAAAGCAAATAGGAATAGCACGCAACGACGAAGAACAAGTAGGATTTAAGAAGCTAGGGAGTCGGGGATATCCGTTTTGGTTCGAGTTGTGACTATTGGGCAAGTGATCGTTCGGTTAAGTGATTTGAATAACCTGGTCATTCAAGTACTCATTTTTAATAACTCTTCGTAACAAGAGAACAAACTTAAACGGCAAAATTAACAAGTCATTTAACACCTAGGCAATACTGTTACGAACAAGCCTAACGAGCTTATTTCGACCGACTCCTCCCCTTTCGGTTCTAAGAGTCGATTAAATTAGACTAGAGGGTTTTTAACTGACTAATCAATAAGAATAACCATCATTATGCGAGAATACATTGAATTCAATCGTAAATTGGAAATTGAAGTGTCACCCTTCAATAATTCTCAATATTCAAGCCTAATATTTGAAAAACTCTTTTAAAGAATAACTCGTACAAATAGAACGATCAATAAATCCCAACAATCACTAACGAATTCAAAACATTAATCCCCTATTCCCTAGCATATGAATTTAGCTACTCATGATTGATTCAACACAAACAATCTCACAAATCAAGACAAACATATTCATGGATTAGAAGAATAGAAAATCTTACGATTAAACCGAAATTGAGAGTTGAATCTGATAAACAAGATTAATCCAAAAGCAGTAGCAAAATCCGAGTGCAGATCCATGTTCAACGATGAAAAATATGAAGAGAACGATGAAAGCAAGTGAAAAGAACGAAGGGTAGGGTTTCTGTGATTTTTCCCGTCAAGAAAAGATGTCTGTCGAAGATCCCGATCTAACATATATATAGTCATAAGGTTGCCGCGTCATGAGGGGTCATGCGCGCCCCGTGAGAGAGGTACCACGCCGTGATGGGAGTTGCTGCCGCGCCGTGGCTGGACCTCGCGACGTGATGGCTGGACTGGCTGGGAGGCTCTGTCCGCCCGTGGTAGATGGCGCGGTGTGGAGAAATGAAGTCTGCCGCTCGCGGCACGGAGGGATCGTGCATCGCGGCGCGGGGTCCTCGCGGCGTGGCAGGTGGATCGGCTGGGAGCCTCTGTCCGCCCGTGATGTGCATCGCGGCGCGGCGGCTGGCGCGGCAGCCTGGGCCTGGGGATGCTCGGGCCTAGTTGTATCACCTTGCATTTTGTGTTCGTTCGAGCTCGTTTGGAACCCGAATTCGATTCCGTTTTCTCTTGTGTATTGCCAACGAAAAACTCTACTCAGCTAAATTCTCCCTATCCCATTATCGTGAAAAAAAATAAATCCTCCCGTGCCTTTCATCCTACACACCAAAGACGAGAAAACCGGAAAAATACCCAAGAAACACATAGAAAACCAAAATGAAACAAGACGCGCAATAAACTATAAAAGCGAATAAAAACTAACGAAAAGACCTCAAACGGGGGAAAAAGAAATGAAAAATAAGAAGGAAAAAATGTAACAAAAATGGGACAAACACTGCTCGACCACCTCTTCACCTATTCAATTTCTAATCTCATCCGCTATATTGACCTGACACGAACGGTACAGGTTAATTGACCTCCTCACCTCCCTTATTTAATCTCATTCACCTATTTTACCTCAATTGGATGGCCTAGGTTGATCAACCTCCTGGATTTTCTCTGTTTGTTGTTGGGTCGCCTCTTATGTTTGGCAGTTCCCATGTTGGAGGGGGAGTTTTCTCTGTTTGTGTTGGGTTGTCTCTTTTGTTTGGCAATTCCGAAGTTGGAGGGGGAGGACGGCCTGTGACCCTTATGGTTAACGCCTCATTGTTGCTTTTTAGCATATTAGTTGTTATGTTGCATCCAGTTAGATATGTCGGTGTACTCTTTTGAGTTTGATAAAGTATTTGCCATTACACAAAAATAAATTCATTACTATACGTGTTTTTGGGATATGTAACAATATTTTTCGTTGTAAAACGCAACTTATTAATTAAACTTCATAAACATTCATAATTTGCACTACTTATTGACCATACAACACCTGTATGGTCAAAATATAGGCAAATGTGTAAATTAGTAATCTTCATGAAGTTTAAGTTGTATTTTACAGCACAAATACTACACGTTGCAAAACAACAAAATAGTAGGTATACTACATGTTGGAAAAAATAATTTACGCAAAAATTATATGAAACACCACTTTCAAAAGCGCGCGATAAGAAAAATTTCGAAGACGCGGGATTGCTTCACTATATGCAGACAGTAAAAAATTCACTGTTCTTGGAGCTCAAAATTTCGCGACAATGGCGGATGAAACCTCGACTCCCCCTAAAAGGGGACCCATAAAATCATCAGGCAAGCTCTCCCTTTCCTTCTATATGCCTTTCGGCCTTCGAGCTTGTCCGCGCTTTAATCTGATTTTCCTTTTCCTATTTGTGTGGGATTGTGAAAAACAAATTGTTTCGTTTCCTGTTTGATACTCGATAAACCATGTCGATAGGTGATTTTATCCGCTGGTTTCTGTTGAGAATTGGTGTTTGGAGGGAGGTGGGTTTGCGGCGGCGCTAAGCCGTGGTTTATCTTTGTCTCGGTGTGTCATTCACTTCACTTGTTCATCTGTTTATGTGTTCTTGTATCTTGTGAGACCCACAAAGTTTGATTAACTTGGCTATTATTATTTTGTTTTTCTATATATCCTTTTTCTTGCTGATGATGAAATGGTGATGAACGAAGATCAATCAGTTCTCGAGGGTCAGACTTTGAAAGCCATGGAAGAGTTAAACATGCCATTAAATATCAGTATGGAAATTTGCATTTACTTCATTTTTTTTTTCAGCTGGTTGAAGTTTTGATTTCTGAATTGAAGAGTTTTCTGGAGAGTCACAAACTACACGTAATATCCAAGTTGAGTAAAATTGGGTGTAGAGTGGTATTTGGGACAGCAGGCTATTTACTTACTTTGGAAATTTATGCTCGTAACCTGATTGTTGAGATATGAAGAGCTGAAATTATTGTTTGGTATTGCATTTTTGGGCATTTGATTGCTTAAATGATTGTTCGGTATTGCATTTAAGTTAAAGATGATACGGTGATATGCTATTGGAATTCACTTATATTATTATATACTGCATCACAAGGAAGAGGAGCAATACAGAGGAGAGTTAATGCTCTTCGCTATTAATTAACTATTTTATTAGAGATAAGGTTTTGGATTCAACCGGTTTACAATAATTTATTTCATCAATATATTTTTTTTTTTCCATGAGCATCATCTCCCTCTCTTTATTTTGGATTATTGTACTTCTGATTACATCTTCTCAAGAAATTAATAGAACTTTTAGTGTGCATATGCAGAAAAGAGCTCAACTGCTTGGGCATTATCAACTTAATTAAGGTTTTGGGGAAACACTTTTCATTATTTTTCCCCTTACAATCCTTGTTCTTTTGGATCTTCACATTTTGTTCATTATTTTCGTGAGATATGTGTAACATAGTATTCTGGGAATAGGGACCTGCCCCAAAAGCTGCCACAGAATTAATAAGAATTGGTAGAGTTCTTGAAAAGATTATTTGGCATATGAAGAGAGGGTAAGTTAGAAGTTACTTTTTCTCATCCAGTTATATAGTCATACTAGAGGAGCATTTCATGCCATCTCAAGGGAGGAATTATTACGTTAGGCGATTTTCTATTCTAGTGAATTCTTTATTCACTTTAAAAATGGGTAAATTCAGTTCAATTGCTTAAACCACCGATTTCCATATAACCCTCTTTGNGGTGGTTTGATCAGAGATGAAGAATTGGCAACAAAAGCGGGAATGGGTGGTTGTGTAGTTCACTTCATTTTCAGATTTGGCTACTATTATGCTAGCAAAATGTGGTCTGCTTCAAATACTTGTAGATAGACTATCATCATCAAACAGCTTGCAACTACTTATTCCGATATATACTCGAATACAACATTTGACTTAAACAAGTTTTTTCAAAATTTTATAGATCCATTGGTTAGTTGCTTTATATTGGTGCCAGTGGAACAGTCTGTAAGTTTTCAAAGTTTTTTTTTGCTTAAATAGTAAATAATATTTAAATGGTATCGCGATAATATCGTGGTTAACTGTGATGAAATGATTTGGGGTATTAAACACACACACACACACAGAGTAAATATAATGTTTTTCCATGATTTGAAAATTCTTGTGCCTCCTTTCTCAAGTTTTGCCTCTAATTATATTATATGCAATCATTTTCAACGAGCATCGCCAGCTTATACATTGCAATATATCATGATTTTTCTATGCTCTTTGGTGACAGTTCTTGTGCTGGCTAGTCCATTTCTTTCTTTTATTTACTTTACTTCCTTTTCTCTCCATTTTTGCTGCATGTGTACCGAGCAAAGACATCATACACTAACACTTCATAATGCCCAATTTCCCCACAACAAATGTGATCCAAGCGCTGATTAAATGTTTGAAAAGCGATTTTTAGTTTTTCCAGTATATTACCCTCTCGGTTTCTTGCTTATGCGTGAATTTGATTATCCTACACTGACAGAAGGTTCCAGAAGACAGAGTGATTGTCGAGCACTTGGTACACACAAATTTCTATATTGCTTGACTGCTACATGTTTCTCAACAAAATTTGATTGTTTTACTTTTATCCCGCAAATTCATGAACATGAAGATCTTAGAAAACAGAAAATGGCGAATGAGCTGGTCGACTAGAACTTTGGGGAAGATTACGAACTTGATTCATAGCATAACCAGTTTGCTTCAGGTTTGGATTTGGTTTTGTTTGAATTTCATATATCCTGAAGATTATGAAATGAGAGTTATTTGTTGGCTTGTGGTGCCAAAAATTTCAGATATTTTCTNTGTGGTGATTTTCAAGTTTCATACGCTACGGATTTAATTAGGAGATGCGAAAGAAAAAATCAAGGAAAAAAAATAGTGTTATAAAAATTTGTTCACAGGTCAGAAAAGTAAAAAGTAAAAAAAATATAAAAAAGATGATTTCCGTTGCCGGGAATTGAACCCGGGTCTCCTGGGTGAAAGCCAGATATCCTAACCACTGGACGACAACGGATTGTTGATGTCTTCTGCTGCATTGTCATTTTTCACAAGTATCTCGTCTTATTAATTGAATTTACTAGGTTGAATATAATTTTTAAATCATAAATTCAGTTTGGCTCGATTACAGAGCATGTTTGTTTATAAAATTTTTTTGTTTTGTTTGGATTTTTTGATTTGGTTTGGTTAATTTTGAAAAAGGTGGTATAATTAGTTATTAATGGATATATTAAAATAATACTTAAAATAAAATAATTAAAATTGATTTGTGTAAAAGTAGAAGAGAGAGATTTGAAGTGATGGTTAATTAAAATAATGTGAGTAGATGAATAGTGAATTAGAGCATCTCCAATATGACTTTTGACATTGCAAAAAAGTATCAATATCATCAACTTTTGAAAGTTTGTTACTAATTTATTCTCTAATGCATCTTGTCATTATCTCTTTCATGATGATGTGGATGACATTTAATGTTGACAATGTTGAACTCACTTTCTAATATTTAACATTATGTTAAACATGATGATTCATTAATTCACTTTATATTTGGTTTATTTTTTTATTATTCTTGTATTAATAAATTGTTATAATTGGTCAACCTATACAAATAAATTTTTATTAAATTGGTGCATTGTAGATACTAATTTGATTCAAAT
The DNA here is from genome assembly GCA_008636005.1 of Striga asiatica. Taxonomy (NCBI): domain Eukaryota; kingdom Viridiplantae; phylum Streptophyta; class Magnoliopsida; order Lamiales; family Orobanchaceae; genus Striga; species Striga asiatica. The sequence continues at coordinate 1,325,560 of BKCP01013181.1, read as the reverse complement.
TTTTAGTCTTTTAACATTATTCCTATGTGGATTAACATTACAATCATTAATTGACATGTGTCAAAAATTATTGTCTTTCAAAACTATAGCATTGGAGATGCTCTTAATGTTGATGTGGTGTGTATGAATGATTGATTGATATTATTTAATTATATTGATAATTTTGATGATAGTGGGGTTGGGTTAAAATTGAGTTAAAAAAAATGGTTGAGTTAAAATGTTTGAAATTTTTTGAAAAATTTCATAAACAAACATGCTCTAAATCTCGAGCTTGTTTAGTCATAAGGCTCTGCAATTGAGATGATCATGTAGTTTCTTAAATCTTATTAATATTAATTACTAAGTCGAGCTCGAATTCAAGTTCNTATAATTCAAGTTCATTTATATAACGATTGGAGCTCAAATTGACTCACTTACAGTGTTCGTCGACTCATTTATTCACTAAAGTAATGTATTCCACATTTTATTAATTTATTTTCCTAACATCCTTGGAAAAAGAAAGTACATAATAAAAAATAAAACATGCTTATATTTAGTTGTGTTGGCACGTGTAGAGGGGACCACGGGCTACTCAGCCCACCGACTTGGCACAGACCTGGCCCAGTCAAATTTGTTGACCATGGGTCTGAGCCTGGTTTAATTTTAATCGAGTTGGTCCAGGGCCTTGTTCTTTCGACCTCTGGCCCGACGCGATGGGTCGGGTTCGGACGAACTCGAGAAAACTACATGCTTTTATTTGTTTTTAAATTTTTTTTTTTATTTATTTGGACGGGCTCAGATTTGGGCCTGGGCCCGGGCCATGGACCGGGGAAGACCTAAGTCCGTGCTGGTTCCGCTTCCATGATTATGAGTCCATCGGCCCGGGCCCAGCCCGTGTTTTGCCATGTCTAGCCACGTGAATGCACAAGGGTAACACGTTTTTTCCTCTTCAATTTAATCGCTAAAACCCCTAAATCGCTAAAGCCTAAAACCCTAATTCCAGCTACTCGAGTTTGCTCATTTTCTGCTTCTCAAGTTCTCAGAGCACCATCCCCAAAGCTTGATTCATCTGCGAAAGAACTTTAAATTATTCACTGTTGATTTGTCGAATTGTAATGGAGAAGGACACCTCGTTTCTCTTCTCCGGCATCACTTTCAATCGTAAAAAATTTGCTAATGATTTCGCCAGGTTCAAGGTATAACTCGACCTTCATATGAAAAAATGAAGCCTTTTTTTTTTTCTTGGTTTTTGGAATACTGCTGTTATGCAACAAGTATACTTTTTTAACATGCCATTGCCCGTTTGAATGTGTTGAGACTCGTCATTGTGACTTTATATTTACTTTTGGTCTCTAAAATTAGGAGAAAAAAGACACAGATGATGTTGGCGAGCCGTCAAACGTGGTTGAAAATGAAGCCCCCGCGACAGAAGAGGACGTGATGCGTGTTGATAAGAAGAGGAAGAGAAAAGCAGGTTTATTTTTAGTCATTTAATATAATGTGAATTTTGATCAAGTGGGCTAATGGCAATCGGAAATTAAACAAAAAAAAATCCTTTTTTTTTGGCCTTTTATGTGAGAGGTTAGATTATTACAGATGTGTGAGAACCCAAGTGAAAAGTGTATAACTTTAAATATAAGCTGATTTTGCATTTTCACATTACATTGGTTTCCAGACCGAGTCGAAGGGTTCAGCTTATTTAAAAGTTCGGAATCAAAAGCTGTAGATAAAGCAGGGGACCATAATGAAAATGAAGTTGTACAGCAGAAGAAGGAATATCATCGGCAGTTGGAGGTTCTCTCAGTGTCACTTATTTCTGTTCTAACGACCACTGTTTTATTTTATTATTTGATTTGATGTTGTAAAGTTTCATTCTGATGGAGACATGAAGTACTTTTTTTTAAGCTAATAAGATACGGCAGCCTAACATTTGGTTCTACTTTTTCTACGTGTTACATGTTAATGGGAGTTTAGAGGGATGCTATTTTTCGGAAGACTCATAATATTCATGTTTCTGGGAGCAATATCCCTTCCCCACTTATGGACTTCACAGAGTTAAGATCGAGGTAATAAGAAAATCCTTCACCATCATTTATGTCTTCAATTTGTTATAGATGGATGCAATGCTATTTTCAGTTCAATTATATGCCTTTTAATGTTTGCAGTCCTAGCTGTGTGTAAGTGTTAATATTTTTTCTTGTATCCAGTTTCTGTGTGAAGCAGACTGTTTTGTCCTTTTATTTTTACAGGTATAACTGCAGGTCCTATCTATTGCGCAACTTGGCAGAACTGGGTTTTAAGGAGCCAACACCAATCCAAAGGCAGGCTATTCCAGTCTTATTATCTGTATGACCTTTTATTTGAGCTGTTTTTTACTTTTTCATTCATCTCTCTCTCTCTCTCTCTCTCTCTCTCTCTCTCTCCCTCTCTAGTACTCAAAAAAAAGTTCCAGATTCTTATGATCAATGATGCTTCCTTGGTTAGATCATTTCTCATGTTAATATCTGTGTGTGTCTATTTTTATGTAATCATTTTATTTTCCATATATGTACAGGAAAGGGAGTGCTTTGCTTGTGCTCCAACTGGTTCAGGAAAAACCTTTGCCTTTATCTGCCCTATACTTATGAAACTTCAGGTAAAAAAAAAAGGCTTTAAAAATTTATCCATAATCATATCCATTAAGTTTTTCTAATGAATGTTATCATCCAACAAGCAGCATGCTTCAAAAGACGGGGTTCGGGCTGTGATTCTTTGCCCCACACGCGAATTAGCTGCTCAGACAGCAAGGGAGTGCAAGAAGTTGGCTAAAGGAAAAAAGTTCTACATCAAACTAATGACTAAGCAGCTTGCGAAAGGTGCCGATTTTTCAAAACTTCCTTGTGATATTCTCATATCTACTCCTTTCCGGGTGCAGTTTGCTATACGCAAAAGAAAACTTGATTTGAGCAAGTAAGAACCCCACTCACGCTGAATCTCTGTTTTTTCCTTTGTTTTTTCTTTTTTCTTTTTTTTCCTCAAATGGTTTTTGAATAATGAATTTCGTAAATGGACAAATACTATACTCGAGTCTCCATTGCTAATGCACAGAGCTGCTTCTTCTCAATTTGTTGAAAGTTATTACTAAAACACCAATTTTATGTCAAGTTTGGCTTTCCAGTTTCAAATGTTAAAAAGTGTTGCTATACCTTCAAAAGCTTCTCGTTTCTTGAGGTTTCACTTATTGTCATGTGCAGGGTCGAGTTTCTTGTTCTGGATGAATCGGACAAGCTTTTTGAGTTAGGTTTGGTCAAGCAGGTTGATGCTGTGGTCAAAGCATGCTCAAATCCTTCAATCTTGCGCTCATTGTTCAGCGCTACTTTACCTGATACTGTTGAAGAACTTGCGCGTACAATTATGCATGATGCTGTCCGTGTCATCATTGGCAGGAAGTAAGATTTTAATAATAATAATAATAATAATAATAATAATAATAATAGTGAAAAAATCATTTATTGGTTACTTTTATTTGGAATAAAATTAATTTGAAGATAAGTTTGAGAATGAAAAAAATGGAGGAGAAATTTCACAATTAATGCCGTACTAAAAGAGTTCTGTTTTTGAACTGTTCTTTTATTGGTTACTCTTTGATTCGAGCAGAAACTCTGCATCTGACTCCATAAAGCAGAAGCTCATATTTGTGGGGAGCGAGGAAGGCAAGCTTATCGCCCTTCGTCAAAGTTTCTCAGAGGTATAATTAAAACTTCTAACGTCTGTTTTTTTTTTTTTTTTTTTTCCATTTGAGTGGACTTCATTGGTGATCTTTCCTAATGCATTATTTATTTACTTATTTTTTATATGTTGCTGTAGTTTGTGCTATTTCTGCTTGGAGAGACTTGTTTTTACCCTTCATTAATTATTCATCGTCCGAAGAAAGACTATTATCACTGAGCGTAATTACTTAAGTGTTCTTCCTCTATTTCAGAGTTTGAGCCCACCGGTGCTACTTTTTGTTCAAAATAAGGAGCGAGCTAAACAACTGTATAATGAGCTGAAGTATGATGACATCAAAGCTGATGTTATACATGCTGATCTTTCTCAAATACAGGTAATTTTTTTTCCTTCTATCCATTGATTTGCTGACAATTCTTTGTGCTCGTACAAATTTTATTCTTTAGCTTTTAATGGGTTGAGGTTTCATTGCTTTTTTTTTTCATTAAATCAAATTCTCTCTCTCTCTTTTTTTTTTAATATGTGAATTTTGTCTTGACACATTTAATTGATTGTAGAGAGAGCATGCAATTGATAACTTTCGATCCGGAAAAACCTGGGTTTTGATTGCTACGGATGTTATAGCCCGTGGTATGGACTTCAAAGGTGTTAATTGCGTGATCAACTATGATTTTCCTGATTCAGCAGCTGCATATATTCATAGAATCGGTATGTTCAATGAGTATTACTTTTTGTTTAGTAATAAGTAATAACCACCGATGCATAAATGAATTGTTACATCTCCTAATAATTTAGATACTCTTATACAAATGCTTAATTCCTTGGATTATCTTTTCTACTTTACAAATTGCAAATATCTCTGAACATTTGTTTCTATTTTACAAATTGCAACCTCAAGACATAGTTGTTTAATTAACTAAATATAATCTTGATATTTACCAAGTTTNCTTTTTTTTTTCTCTGTTTTGACCTTTTTGGTAAAAGGTCGTTCGGGTAGAGCTGGGAGGACTGGTGAGGCCATAACACTATACACCGAAACCGATGTTCCCTTTTTGAGAAATATAGCCAATGTTATTACAGCTTCTGGTGGTGAAGTGCCTGATTGGATAATGGCATTGCCGAAGAAAAAATGGAAGAAACATAGGCCCGGAAGAGAATCGATTTCTACTAAGCCTGAAAATGAAGATTGAGTGATAAAATTTGGATTTTTTTTTTTGCTTAGATTGGATCATAGCACTGTTTTGATAGAAGAGTGTATGTTTGTTTATTTCTAACTGTGTGGAGATTGGAGATTTTACTTAGAAATTTTAATGAGAAATGATGACTATGTCTTGGTTTTATGATTGAAAGATCAAAAGTAGTTTATCTTATGAAAGTGAAAGCAGAAACTGCAATGAGGTGGTTTAATGGGTAACATTTTGAACAAAATTGAATATTGTTAGACCTTGTTAGTTGTTAATTGTTATACATTTTGAGTAAAAAAAAAGGTATATTTATACAATCAAGACCATGTTAGTATCCAAATCCAACAAGAGAGCTTGTGTTTTATTTTTTGTTATTATTTCAATTTTCACTCAAGCGTTGAGAAATTGCACCACAAGTTATGCTTAGTTTTTTTTTCGTAAAAGTGTACAAGTATATATTCTTTCAGAATTTTATCAATTTTTTTGATGATTTTAAACGCATTATATTGTAAATGATTATTTACTATTGTAATTTGCAAACATATGTTCAATTTTAAGAAAATTTTGATTTTTCAGATTGATTCAGTAATTCACATAAATGTTCGACATATGATAAAACTTACTAATTTTTTTTTATTTTTTTTCCAAACAAACAGATTATAATAATACTCATAAAGGTTCACATGGTAACCAACTGGTTAAATGCCACATGATAAAACTTACTAATTATTTTTACTCTATAATTGAATGCCAAAATATGAAAAATAGATAAATAAATTTTAGCCAAACAAAACCCTATCGGCTATGGCTTTATCTGAATATAAACCCTAACCCATAAACCCTTGATATTTTCTCAACAACACGCTAATTCCGATAATGAATTTACTCGCCAGAACAAAATTATTCTCTGGAGGACGCCATTTTCCCGTCCAATCAATCGCCGGAGTTCATCACTCGAATCCGTACTCCACCAAAACAGCTCAATTCCTCCCCAAAACCCAACGACCGGTGAAAAACGCCGGAGCCCAGAAACCCTCGGACTCGGGCTTTTCCCACAAAATCAAGAAGCTGGCCGGGCTGACCGTCGACTGCCCGAAGCCGATAGAGATTCCGTACCAAGCGCGGGCCGCCAACTCCGTGAATTTAATCGGCAGCGTCAGAAAACCAGTTCAGTTCGAGTCCGGCGCCGATGGTAATCACTTCGCGGCGGCCGTGATTGCTCAGGGCGGCGGCGGCGGCTGTCGCGACTCCCTCGTGATCCCCGTCGTATTCGAGGGCGATTTGGCTCAGGTCGTGGCGTGTCACGTCGAGGAGAAGGATAGCGTTTTCGTTTCGGGGAGATTGAGCATGGGGCCCACGAGATTTGCCTTTGGAAATAACCTCGGAAGGTTCCATCTCGTGGCCGAGAATCTCAATTTCGTCGAGGGCTTTGCGAAGAAAAACGGTAAAAGATCTGGCTTTTCATCTCTCGAAAACGAAAGGGGTTCGGTTAGAAATGGGGTTTCGTCTGTGCAAGTCGAGAAGCCTTTATCGGAAAATGTGGAATCTGATGAAGAGTTTAGTCAGAAATGGAAAGAAGCCATTGAAGAAGCTAAAGTGAAGACATTTTCCGGTGAGAGTGATTGGGCTTCGCGTTCTGTTTCTCATAACTCGAACAATGAGGCGAAGAGTTTGGGTCGTGTCGAGTCTAAACCGGAAAAAGGTGACAAGAAGAAAAGTTCACGTTCGCCAAGTGCTAACAAGAAGAAGAAGAAGAAGATGAAGAATGAGGATCAAAGCTTGGATTTGTGGAGGGATCTTGTGAAAAGCCCAAAACAATGGTGGGATTTCCGTGCACACAAATCTAATGGGCTCGTCAAAGAAAAATTCCCGGACTTCAAGCACAAAGATACCGGTAATTCGCTTTGGGTCAATAATGCCCCTGACTGGGTTTTGCCAGGACTTGCAAGATTGGAGCTTGATGTGAAGTTTATGAAAGATAATCGAGATCAAGGGGCGAAAAGGGAGGACCATTGGATGAATTTGGTGGAAAATCCTAGTAAATGGTGGGATACTAGATTGAGCAAGAGAAATCCGAGGTATCCCGATTTTAAGCATAAGGAGACGGGCAAAGGATTGTGGTTGAGTGACGATACACCGAGCNAAACAAAGGCTTTTCTTGATTGATATTAGTTTATATGGGATTTTGAGTGAAGGTTTTAAGGTGTAGTTACTAGTTAGTGAATTTTTATGGTTTTTGTGTCAAGAACTTTAAAAACTCTTGTATTTATGGTTACATATGATTGTTGAATAAGTTTTGATACATTGTGTGGATTTATGTTCTGGAGTTGTATTGATTGGAATTTTATCAATGAAACCATTTTATTATAGCATATACTACTCTTTTATCTCTTGCTAGTAACTTGTGAATTTGAGCCTCATTATCATACTCTTTCTTGGGCTGCTAATTTCATTTATTTTTTTGTTTGTACTATCTGTGTGTTTGTGTATGTATATGAAACTTCTTTCACATTCTCTTTCAAGCTTTAACACAATTTTGTAATGGATTGTTTTGTATTTGAAGCATCTTGCTCTTGGCAGACAAACGTAAAGCAAATTATGTGCTTTTCCATGGTTTAACATCTAAAAAAAAATGCATAAGAGTAATGATAGGGGAGGAACAGCAAAACATCATACTGCAAGACTTAAGCTTCATAATTTATATAATATCTAATAGTCAAATTTCCAACAACTAGACAGAAAGAAAAAGGAAAAAAGAAAACCACCCGAACCAAATATGTATTCGTACGTGATTCGCGGTAGAGATATTATTCAAATTTAATCAAAAATTTCGTGTTCGAGATCGTACTCTTTTAATAAACGAGTACTCTTTCAGTTTTTCGTACTCGATTTGTTTATATGAACGAACAAGCTGAATTCGAGTTTTTACAACTCAGAACCAAGATACATTAATGAACAGCTCCATTCCAATGACAAATTTAATTTGCTGTCTTGGACTGTTGATTTTATACGGACTCTCTAAAAACCATCCTTTTTGAATAGGCCCAACTAATTCGACTCAGCCCAAATCCAAAATATCCTACTGTGTAAGACCCAAAAGTGTCACATTCATTATAGGCTCTCTCTTTCACGTTGACTCAATAGGAATTAAACTCAACTACGAAATCATGTTCACAATATTTATGGACCCCATCACTATGTTTATTTATTTTTTCTCCTCTACAGTTTACTAGTAGGCATTTGACTAGTGAGGCACAAAGGGACTTTATGCCATAAATTAACCATAGAAAAAACACAAAAAATAGCATTTACATGAAAAATTGAAACGGTGTTAATGACAAGAGAAGCTACATAAATACATTATTTTCCGTAATTTTTTGCAATTTATAACACTATAATATCCCATGCCATGTTGCACCGTTCTTTGAAATATTGTAATATAAATATGCATCTTTATCAAAAGAATATTATGATTGTCTAATCATTATATAATATCACGACAGAATTTTTGTCGAAACTAATATTGAAAAAGAATAAATATGGGGTGTTTGTTGGAATTAATTAGAAAAAGGCAAAAACTATAGAATTTATCTTCATAAATGTAAAAGACGCTTAAGGTGTGTTTGTTTATAAATGATCTCAATTTATACTTAAAATTCAACTCAACTTTAATTCAACTTCACTATCTTTAATATTATAAATATAATTAAATGATATGAATCAATTATTCTTACACACAACATCAACTTTAATTCACTGTTCATTAACTAACGTAATTTTAAATAATCATCACTTTACATCATCTCTCTCATACTTTTATATCAAATAAACCTTAATTATTTTATTTTAAATATTATTTTAATATAAATTCAAATTCACTAACAACTAACCATACCATTGTTTTTAAAATTATCCCTGATTAATAAAAAAACTCGTTTTGAAAAGATATATTTTTACTATCGTGTCGGAAAATATATATATATATATATATATATATTTGTATTCAAATATAGCCTAGTTAAATCCCAAACATTATGCCTATTAGATAAACATTTGGTACACTATGCAAATAGTGTTCATTTTTTTTCTTTTTTTACGATTTGAAAAAATTACACAAATTTATCAGTACGTTCAAATAAATACTTACTCCTATTTTTATTATTTGTCATTCTAGCTTAATTGATCATCTGTTAAATAAATGTTGGCTATTTTGTACATATTTTTCTATTATTACCCTCATCTAACTAATAAATACACTACGTATTTTCATATTCACTCTCTATCTTTTCTCAAAACATCAATCTTTATCCTCATTAATGAGAGTTATTATTGACAAACAAAATATTTTTAATTATTGTACAACTTTTCAAAACGACATTTATTAAAAATAAGAGGGAGTATATTAGTACCATTTACCAATAAATCAGAGTAGACTGGACCTGTAATTATATAAATAGTGCATTTCAATTTTCTACCCAATAAAAAAATACCATTTCAAACCACAATCAACGGCGCGTGATTGTGAAACAGTGACAGAGATAGAGAAAAACGTTGGGAATTGCATCAGAGCAAAAACCACTCACGTTCTTCTCTCTCGAGCTACCAAGAAATTGCTTTCTCTCTCTCTCTCCCCCTCTCTGTAGTCTGTATTTTCTTTCCTTACTTTTTTCACCATTTTTTATTGAAACTCGTGCGGGGTAACAATAGCTTAGCGCTAATTTCTATCCCAAAAGATAAAGCAAAAGGGTTTTTGAGAAACACCTGTGTTCTTTTTCACACTTCTTGTACCTCGGGTGAGTTTTATGGGCTTTTTGTAGTTATAAGTATAGTCTTTTGGGC
>BKCP01013181.1:1297662-1315331 GCA_008636005.1 Striga asiatica | reverse complement strand
CCATCTATAATGTTTTCCAAGTCAATTGTTGGACTAGGTTATGAATGCCAAAATTTGAGTTTGGATTAACCAAACATAAGACAACCAGTGAAACAGAGTAAAAAAGAATGAAAATTTGGTGTGGAACTGTGGATGAAAGGTTGAAATTTTGCCTTTTTAAAAAAAATATTTATAAAGCATTGGAGAACAGCTGTTGAACTTGAACATATAGTCTCGATCGGTTTGATTTTATAACCTGAATGCTGGTTTTCTGAAAGTCTAAATATCTTAACAAATTTTCGAGTTGGGTTTGTATTAAGATTTTTATACATGATATGGTCTAGAGTTGGGTTTGCAATCTCTGGAGTGAAAATGAAGGAAAAAAAAAATAGGGAAAGCGAAAGCACGGCTATCGTAATTATACTTATTTTCTTTTGGTAGCTACTTCCACTTGCCTCATTTCTTTTCTTTTTTTACTTTTTTGTTTTTGTTTTTCCATTTTCCTCTTTTTTCTTGAGTTTTAGATTTGCTTGTTAAAGTGGAGGTTGTTTCATTTGTATCCATTTGAAGGTGATAACTTAACCTTTTTCTTTCTTAGGTTGGTTGGTCAGTTGAATATGGATTAGTAGTAGTTAGATTTCTGCACAAATAGTTTTTGTTAGGCCATTGTTATGTTGTTATATATATATACATATTCATGAAAAAAGAGTTCCACCTTAACAATCTGAATATTGCAGGTTAGGCCTTTTTTCTCTATTGAGATAACAAAAATATGCAGACCACTACTAAATCAAGGTAAATTGCATCTTATGTTGTGTTTTTTTCTTTTTCTTTTCTCTGTATATGCTTTCATGATTTTATGCTATTAATAAAATTGTATTTCTGTGTTTATAAGTTTTAATAAAATTTTGTAATTTTTGAAATCCAAGTTACCTTCAATGCTATAGAAGTTCAATCTTTTAAAAGATGTTTACTCCTTTTTCCTATTTCTTTCTTTCTTGTTTTTTTTTTGTTTTTTTGTAGAGCTAACGTGAAAATGAAAAAATACGAAACGAGACTTGAATATTCCAATGATTTAACGTTGTGTGGTGTGTTTTGAATTCAGACCCGGTTCTCTGAACGTGCCTCAAAAACGTTCTCCCACCAAATCGAAGCTCAAAACTCAAGGATCAGATTCTGATCCTTCTTTGTCACCAAGTCCTGTAAGAAAAACACCTAAAGATAGAAGTCCTATAAATGTCGAACGCCGATCTCCAAGAACTCCAGCAGTAGAGGTAAAAAGAAAAAAATGCTTTATCGAGTTACGAACTTACGGTAGTGAAAATTCTCAAACTATGTTAAAATGTCTAATTAAATATGCACAAGAAATGTGTGATGATCTAACATACTAGCTATTGCTTCATTTATGTATGTGAGTTTTTGTTCTGGTCTGTATTATTATCACGACCCAATATATAAGACAATCAAAAGATATAATACTTGAGCTGTTTACTTCTGAATATCAACAAGTTCATTGAAAGACATTATTTATGTTTTCTGCAACTAAGTCATCGATCTTTTTTTGATAAAAACTGAATCAATCTTCTCATCTACAATATAACATTTCTAATGGCTAACACCATAGCTTAATTAAAGGAATTTTTTTTTCTTAAAAATCTACAAATGTTTTTAGCCTGTCTTAACAGCCATCTTCACCAAATGATGTTTTTTTTTTTTTTAACTTTTTTGGTTTTTTAATTCATTTGCTGCTTGTAATAATAATTCAGAAGAAAAAACCGAGCAAAGTTTCCGAACTAGATTCTCAGCTGGCCCATCTCCAAGACGAGCTAAAAATAGCCCGGGACCAATTGCTCTCATCTGAGTCGTGCAAGAAAAAAGCCGAGCAGGATGCTGACGAGGCTAAAATCCAGCTGGCGACAATCTTAGCCCAGCTCGACAAAACCCAAAAGCAGCTGCACGAGCTTTCCGATTCTGAGGATGCTCGAATCCAAGAACTACGCAAAATTTCTCAAGATCGAGACAAAGCATGGCAATCTGAGCTGGAAGCCGTTCGAAAACAGCACTCCATGGATTCTTCAGCTTTAGCTTCGGCACTTAACGAGATACAGAGGCTCAAATCCCAACTCAGCAAAGTTTCCGAATCCGAAGCTTCTCAAGCAAGGCATGCTGAGTCAGCACACGCAGAGGTTCACAGCTTGAGAGTTGAACTCGAAGAAACTCTTGAGCTTGTCGAGACGTTGAAAAGCCAGTTGAGTGAGTGCAGAGAATCGGAAGAAAAGGCTCTGGAGGAAGTTTGTGGGGCCCAAATGGTTTTAGAAGTTGTGAAAAATGCTGAGGAGAAATTAAATTTGGAAAACGGTAATGTTATGGAATTGTATAAATCGTTGATGGTGGAATTGAATGAGTCGAGGAGCAAAGTGAGCTTTTTGGAGGGACTCGTTCAGAAATTCCAGGCTGATTTTTCTAATGCCAGCAAGAATAATTCGGCTGAAAACGAGGGAATTATGAAAACTGAGATTGATAACTTGAGGAATGAAGTGAGTCGGTTAAGAGATGCCCTTGAGGATGCTGAGAGAAGGTATCGAGACGAATACTTAGAAATGACTGAGCAGATAAAGGATGCGAATGAACTTGTGAAGCTCGTAAAAATCGAATCTTGCAAAAGGGAATCTGAACTGGAGGCAAAGTTGAAAGAATCGAAAGCCGGGTTTGAAGAATTGAAGGCTGAAATGATCGAAAAAGAGAATGCTTTACAAAGTGAGCTTGAGTTCGAGCAAAAAAAAGCAGAATACACTTTAGAAGACCTAAAAGCGAACTTATTAGACAAAGAAATGCGCCTGCAGGCCATTACTGAAGAAAACGAGTCGCTTAAATCCGAAATCTTGAAAAAAGAAGCCGAAAAAAGCGAAGAAAGTGACAATGCACTTGCTAAGGCTGAGGCTGAACGAGAATTGCTCATGAAGCTTGAAAATATGACTCAAGAAGCTGATAAAAGTAGCCGGAAAGCCGAGCGGCTAGCCAAGGAGCTTGATGCGGCTCAAGCTGCCGGCTCAGAAATGGAAGCTGAGCTGAGGAGGCTAAAAGTTCAGTCTGATCAGTGGAGAAAAGCGGCAGAGGCAGCTGCTGCCATGCTCTCAGATGGGAACAATAATGGGAAATTTGTCGAGAAAATGGGCGGTTTGGATTATCAGATAATCGGGGGGAAAATGGCGTCATCGCCATTTTCGGATGAGGATTTGGGTGTGAAGAAGAATGGGAATGTGTTGAAAAAGATCGGTGTTTTGTTGAAGAAAGGGCAGAAATAAGGCCAAAAAACAAAAAAGAAGGGGAAAAAAAAGTTCGAGGTTTTTATTTTGTTTTTACATGATTTTATTTTTTGAGTCTTGAATACTGAAATTTGTGTGAAATTTTTATTTTTTTAAAGCTTAATGGGTTGTTTTTTTTAATTTACAGGAATGTTTTTCATTCAAGCTGAAAAATTGGAGGGGCTACTAGATTCTACTACTACTGCTGCAGAAAAGTTTAGTAATTTTGTATAGTGATTATTAACTGTTTCAAAAATCAAATGAACAGCCAATTGTTGTGTTTTGCTGGTGACAAGTTCATGAAATCTTAATTGTAAGCCATTTTGTGGCGGCAGTTATTTTCGGATATATTTAGGTGTAATAGCTGTTATTATGTACTTGTGTTGATTTAAGACCAATGGTCTTTGTTTTTTAATCTATATTCTCTCCTTTTTTTTCTGTACCATCATTTTTTTTATTAATTAATGGTTATTGGCAAAATGAAAGTTATTGGCCAATTTCTTACAAGTTGGACAGTGTTCTTTTTAATAAATATATATACTTTCATACTAAAGTATCATATTTTATCATAAAATATAAATAAAATATGGTTGTATAGTATGGTTTTTTAATAGAAAGAATAATAGTCACATAACAGCAACACTTGTGAAGCTTTTTTCTCAATGCGGTTCAATATTATACCTCGCCCTAATTCAACAAATCGTTTCTTCAAATCTTTTTTTTTTTTATTTAGCTTACGTCAAACAGTGAAATATCTGATAAATACTACGCATATTGTGTCATTGTCTTTACGTGAAAGCTTTAACGGCCCAAGTACACTAGTCTATCATTATTTTGATCCCAATAAATGCCGAAGCAACCCAATAACCACTATATTGGCCCAGGCCCACTAATAACTGATCCTCTTATTACTCCATCGCTCGTTTGGATTCTGAAACTAGGGTTTTTACGCAGACCTCAGCAGCATTTCCTCTGCAAGCCTCAATTTCCATTCTCACGTTTTCCGAGCTCAGCAATCATGGGGTATGCAATCACATCTTATCTTGCACTTTTTTTCTTTGTTTTGAGAGTTTGATTGGATTTCTAAGAATTTGATTGGATTTATCTAGCTGCGTTCATGGCTGTGAGTTATTTTGGTTCTAAACTGTTAGCTGGCTAATCACTCTCGTACATTTGTGTTTTTACGCGTCTCAGTACATAATGGAAAGGAATGTATCTTCCAATGACCGTTAGCCTCGGGAAAATGGTGGCAAAATTTTCATTTTTTACCGAAAATATTTACTTATCAGTCTTAATAATCTGATGTATTGACTGTTCTCAGTGCTTCCTGAGCTGAATTCGCTCATGTAAAGTAGCTGCTTTCGTGTTTCCTTTTTTTTTCTCAGTTTGTTCAGTTAGATGGGGACTTCTCTACAGTTCAAAAATCCATGCTTTGTATGTATCTTTTCTAGGGTAGTTTCTGGGAGGATATGTTAGGGCTGTAATCGAATTGAACGAGCAGAGCTTGAGCATTTCGAGCTGTGTTCGGTTATGTTTGTTTGGACACTGTTCGTGTTAGTTCGTCCGTTTAATTGTTCGTCCAAGTTCAAGTCCGTTTGTGCCTGAGTCATTTAGTAGACAAGCTTATCGAGTCATTTATGCATCCAATTTAGGAGCTATATTTGGCTGCAAATTGAAGTTATTTCTTGATGTAATTCATTTTGACAAGCTTGTAGATTTATCTAGTAAAAGTAGGGTATCTCGTGTTAAACCGTGCTTTTCAAGCTCAGGGGTTTAAGCTGATAAGTGACATTCAACATTCCTTGTTTCTCTTGCCTTCTGCAATGATATATGAAAAAAAAAAACTCCCTTAGAAATATTAAGCATGTGCATTTTTCTTATACAAAAACATTTGTGAGCATGTCAAAGAAAAATTGCCTCCAACTTCTCTCTCTCTCTCTCTCTCTCTTTACGTGTGGGTCACACACTGAAAAAAGGGAAAGTAAAAAAACGATTTCCACGAGTAATTTGATCATTGATGATTGGGGGTTTTCGTGGAATTACTATTTAACAGGAAGACACGTGGTATGGGAGCTGGTCGCAAGCTGAAGTCCCACCGCATAAGGCAGAGGTGGGCTGACAAGGCCTACAAGAAATCCCACCTTGGCAACGAGTGGAAGAAGCCATTTGCTGGCTCATCTCACGCCAAGGGCATTGTGCTCGAGAAAATGTTAGATATCCTCTCTACAATAGTTTCACACTCTCAGCATTACATTTCTACATGATTTCTTGTATATTTTAATTAGACTCTCATGTATCTGTTATTGACATTATTTGCAGAGGCATTGAAGCTAAGCAGCCAAACTCTGCCATCCGTAAGTGTGCTAGGGTTCAGCTCATTAAGAATGGAAAGAAAATTGCTGCTTTTGTCCCCAATGACGGTTGTTTGAACTACATTGAAGAAAACGTGAGTTCTGTTATTCGTTCACCTATGTGAATTCTTCTTTTGCCATTTTTTTTTTATTTTCCTAATTGATTATTTAATTTGTCTTTTTATTTATTTTTTTGGGGGTTTAGGATGAGGTATTGATTGCCGGATTTGGACGTAAGGGACATGCCGTGGGAGATATTCCTGGTGTTAGGTTTAAGGTGGTGAAGGTTTCGGGTGTTTCACTTCTAGCACTCTTCAAGGAGAAAAAGGAGAAGCCAAGGTCTTAAGTCATTCGATTCGTTTTTTCCCTCCACAAACGGCATCTTAAGTTTTGAGATGAAATCTTTGATATCTTAAGTTTATTAAGTGAACTTTCGTTTTATGTTGCTTAAAATGTCAAACCCGATTCTCTTATGTATGAGCTCATGATAAATGACTGAGGTTGTTGAATTAGTGTAGTGTTTGGTGTTGAAGATTTATGTGCTTGGAATTTTCAGGGTTTTGTTATTTACAATCAAGAGAAGGTTTGGTTTTCATTTCCATATCCATCAAGTTTTCGGCAGCTCATTAGTTGAAGTTTAATATTCTTTGAATATTTACAAATCATCCCGAAATTTGTTGTATTTGTAAAAAGAAAATTCAATTCTTTTAACGCATATACAACTGCTTAAAAAGTGTGAGTTTGTTGTTCATCTGGTACCATCTTGAAAATTTAATAGGTAAAAAAAAATATGGTGCCGGTAATTTCTGTGTCCACTAATAACTCGTGCAAACGTAAATTCTGCTCTCATTTCCATCATCAACTATGGATTATATATATGTTTTGCCAACTGATGGTGAACGAACGTCTAGCAATTGCAACTCGTCCAAATCAGTAGTTAAACACTTTTAAGGGCTCATATATAAAGGTCTCCAAGCTCTATTGTTTGAGTAATTTCAATACTCTTAGGCTCAAAAGACCAAACGTAGAAGCTCGAAATCGGTTTCTAAAAGTACATTTCTCGTAAGACAATACAACCCGAGTACCTGACGTCTGCGAATGAAAGTGCGTAACTTTAAGTAGACAACCACTGTCTTTATTTTTCTTCAGCACATTGCACTATAAGCAACCGATGGCTGAAGCCCCAACTGACCTTCGATTGGCCAACCTACACGCGTACTTAAAAACAAACCCAAAACAAACCCCCTTATACTTAACAGTTCTCTTTCTGCTGAAAAGCAGGCAATATAATCCCTGCCTTATCCACAACCTGGACAACCGACTCTTTCGCCACATCAGCATTTTCACTGCAGACGAAAGAATTCACCGGAGCTAAGGGCACTCTGCAATTTTCATTAACCGCCACATCACCACCTTCAATTTTCAAAGCATCTAAACTCTCCTTGATACTACTAACCGCACCTGTATTTTCAAATACTTGCTCTGCTCGATCTTCAGTCTCAGCATTTTCTTGGTCTTGAAAAGTTCCTTCAGATGCAATACTAACTTCAACTCCGAGACACAAGTTGGGAGAATCTTTTATGTCGGTTGATTTTTCGTCACGAGAGGATATCGGTTGTATTTGAAAAGTAACTGTTTTAGGTGTTGAGACCTTAGCATTAACAGTCTTAAGTTTGCTGATAGAGCTTCTAACTGGAATGCCTATAGAAGAAGGTCCATTCTTGGGGAACTTGTTCTGCACTGCAGATGGAGACTGTTGTTGATGCCTATTAGGAGAGTTAACAGATGACTTCACCTGAAAGATGGTAAAACAAAAGTTTTAGAAATATAGCTTGAATCTTGTAGCTCGAGACACAATACTTTGAGTTTAATATAGTTACAAAAAAAAAGTTTGAATCTTTCTAAATCACTAATAATCCTCGGGTTATTACTAAAAATAGTAAAATTCCCAGTTGAGTTTTAATGGGTGGGGTTTTGGGTTTTGATATTAGACTAAACTTCAACATCGGGGAAAAACATGAATGATGCCTTTTATGCATATCACACTAACAAGCAATAACGGGAAATAGTTATCTAAGCAAGAAAAATCCTGCACCAAAGAAAAGTTCCAATTCATGAATTTTATCAATGTTTGCCCATTCAATAAAATTTAAAATTCAGACTAAGCCAAATACTGAAAACTAACCCCGTCAAAAAATCCAAATTTATGGGCTGGCATTCGCAATCCTGACGGCTTTCCCGGAGTATGAAGTTTGCCGCCAGTTTGTGATGTCGGCTTCTTTGAGTTTTCACTTGTTAAAATAACCTCATGATATTCAGGCCCGTCAGCAGTTTCACCCACTGAAGGATTCGTTGGATCCAAAGGAATTAAATCGCTATCTGCAGACCTACAAGAACTGGTATCTATACTGTTTGCGGAGTTACTGAACTTCTGGCTGACCATTGAAGATGATGATGATGACGATACCGAAGACCACTCACTAATTGAACGAGCCGGAGAGACATTCGAGGAAATCTTGGATAATGTTGATGGCAATTTGGTCTTTGGAGTAGCTCTTGAAGGAACTTTTTTAGGGATGGAAGCAGAAGGACCGGTACCGATATTGCTGGTCTTACCTGTATTCCTTCTCGCCGGCATTAGATTAGATTTAACTGGATTTATTTTTGATGAGATGTTACTTGAACTGTTACTTGAGGTGGAGGACCTTCTCGACTGCACGGAATTTTGAGTTGAAGAGGGCAGCAAAGAACTACCTGATGATGATGCCCTTCTAGCACCACCTAAGGAGGATAATACTTTTGTTGGTTGAGTCCCTTTACTGGGAAGGATTGCTGTCGAGTTAATAATAGCACAAGCAACTATATTTAATGTATGATTTGTGGTGTAAAAAGAGAATAGCAGATTTTATTTAATAGTGGCACTTTAAAACCCATATTATTTCGATTAAGAAAAGTTGGAAAAGTTGAATTGAGCAAATTGAAAGAAAAAAAAAAAGGCTTCCCTAGTCAGCAATCAGATAATTCACCCACCAGGGTTTGGGATTCCACTTTTGGCATGACCAGTTCCTACAGAATCCCGCTTTCCTGCTGCTCCTGATGAGAGGATGGAGCCGCTGATAGTCTTGGGTGGCTTAGGAAAAATTATGGATTTTGTCCCTCCAATCTTAGCCATAGGAGTCTATACGAAAAAACTGTTGGTGTCAGTCTATGAGAAACACAAATGAATCACCGAAAAATTAAAAACATTTCATTGATTTCAAAGAAAACTGACAACAGTGTGCTTAAGATACAAAACAGGATGGAATGCCATAAGTTGATTGAATCTATGGATCGCATCTAACCTTATATTAAGCTAAATAAAATTATGGGAGGACATGACAGTCCTCGTTTATGATTTTTTATAACCAGCATAAATGTAAAAAATCATAATAAATAATATTTATATGACGTAGAAAGAAACAGCAGAGAAGAAGCACAGCATATCAAAGCAAATGCATATCCCTGTTTCACCTGTGAGTGAACATAATCCTGCTTGGTTGCTTTCCATGTTTCTAACTTTCCAATATTTTGTTTTTCCCGACATTTAGACATCCTAATAGTTGACAGGCTACTGGTTTTCTTTAAACCTGGTTTTTGGTTCTGCAGAATAAGAAATAGAATCAGTATGCATTAAAACAAATCAAAACATCAATAACTCCGAATAATTTTTCATTTATGGCACCTACCGTAATTTGGGAGATAGTGTCTTCCTTCTTCAACGCTGAATATGATTACCAATATTAGTTCAAGAATAATTACAAATCAACTAAGTAGATGCGAAAACTGGCATCACATGAAAAGTTGATTACAGGCAGCAGTCAAGCATATTCTCCCTGACATAACTAAGGGCAGAGAAAATTGATACTAAACAAAGAAAGCTGCTTTAGCACCTTGGACCGAACGTCTTGATAACAATGCTCTTTTTTATCCCTTTATATTTTCTAAACTAATTCTGGTCTCCATCTATCACTGGATTCACATTAAATTCAATGTCCCCCAGATTCCGAGTATATTGCCCTACCACCAAATATATCGTTGGTGGTACCCTTATCAATTCAAGAAGAAACAGAGAGAAATATCCCCACCTAATATCAGGAGAACATAATTCATATAATCTCACATTAGATAGAAACTGAGTACTTACATGAAATGGCTGTGCTATCTATCCCCACAGCAGATGCCTCACTGTTTGACATTCTCAAATTCAATGCCTTCTTACTAGATCTTTGAATGGAAGCTCTGATGTCCACAAACAAGTCTTCCTCAATAGTTTCCATCGTCAAAGTATCACTTCCAAGAGTGGAAAGTGACTCAGTTGACCCCGTAATTTCCTCTTCAATTCCTGGTAACATATGTTTCTCTCCCTTATCTGCTCCTGTCATTATGGTTGACAACTCTTCCGCATCTAGCACTCCTAAAGTTTCAGAAAAATATGATTAATCATTACCAGCAAAGAGGAGTTGATTCCTGTTGAAGGAGATTGCAAGGCCCTAGAATTTAGAGTACCTGCACTAGTGAAGAAAGCACTGTCCCAAGCCAGACTTTTACGCAAATTATATCTCCCGTTTTTCTGGTTTTGTTGAGGTTCTGCTGATTCACACATTTCGGGCATGTTGTCAAACTCACTAATAAGACCATCATCACCTTCATTCTCAGTAAGCAATCCTCCTGCCAATTCACGAGTGTTGAGCCCAAATGAATATTCGAGAAGAAAACAAAATTAAGTGCCACTATGCATTCACACATTCCATGTTAACGCCAAAAATTTAAAATAAAAACCACAATGAATAAAACTAATGAGAACATACATTATAAAGCAAGCTATAATTCACTATTGGTTTTTAAAGCAAAACTCTTTTAAAATCTACGTTCACTGGCTTGAGATTGGCACTGATTGAACACACGCCTTTGAAGAAAATCATGATGTACAGATGCTAGAAGTAGATCAACACCCATGGCCACGTTAAGGAGGGCTTTAAACCAAAAAAACCCAAGTTCAATCCATCCAATCTTCAAAGTTGAAATTGAGTCCCTACCAGCTCCAACTTTCCAAAATCAAACAATTCAAACAACAGCACAGCGTTTAACCTACGATGAGTACCAGGACACTCATAAAACAACTTCGATTAGTGTACATATCCTGAAGCAATTAACCAAAAGCCCCAAGTTCAATCCAAACTTCAATGCTGAAATTGAGTCCATTTTCAGCTCCAACTTCCCAAAATCAAACAATTCAAACAAAAACACAGCGTTTAGCCTACGATTTGTACCGAAACACTCGAGAACAGTAAATGTAGAGAAATCGAGTAAGAAAAAGGGGGAAGAACCTGAAAACATCTTGTCGTCGATGAGACCGTCGTCTTCGAATTCAAGATCAATCTTCTGACACGCCTCCATTTCCATATATTTTCCGATTAATCAGAAAATGAGTACCGATGCTGTCCACGAATTAGATTGGATTTGTAGTTTCGATTGACGAAGCTGTGTTGAACAATGAGAGAGAGAGATTGCAGAGAGAGAGACTGATTTTTGAACTGCACGAAGCGGTTTTCTTTCGGAGTTGGAAAAAAGGCTGCTAGGACCTAGGAGTGTTGGGAATCTTTTGGGAGGAAAGAAAAAAAAATACTAATTAATCAACCTAACGTTACATATTTTTGAAACTTTTAACTTGAATGTCTTACTTTAAAATGTGAAGTAGGTAAAAAAATAATTAATTTTACATTCTATTGAAAACTACAATGCAATCGCTTGATTTTTAAATATTTCATTAATAAACATACACATGTGCTAAATCTAATAATTATATTTCACTCCCTATTTAACGTCTATTTATAACATGTTTACACAAATATAAATCCTCACATTCTCCAAAAAAAATTTAAAAAAAAAAATAGTTCATTTACTAAATGATTTGTTTGTTGCTCCCAAAAATGGTGGCCAAGCATAATTGTTGTTGTTGCCATAATAACCATGCTTTAGATATTTATGAGTACTCTTATATTATCTTATAGTTTATTTGTTTAAAATTGTACATAAATTGACTCTCATAATCTCATCCAATCTAAATTGATAGTAATGTGTATATTATTGTTTTACTATCCTCTGAATTGCAGGACTGGAAAGGAGATTCTTGAGGTCGAATGCTGATGAATGTCTTTCACAATTATTTATTCAACCTCGAGATGTCCTTTCCCGTCCTGCAATTCAAAAAATAATACTAATAATAATAATGATACAAATAATAATAATATACATTACTATTAATTTAGATTGGATGAGATTGTGAGAAATCAATTTATATAATTTTTTTTAATAAAAGTTACGATGAGATAATATAAGAGTACTCACATATATCTAAAGCATGGATATGGATATGACAACAACAACTACAACTATGCATGCAAACAACTTGGCAACCATTTTTGGGAACAAACAAGCGTTTATTAAATGTACTATTTTTTCTTTTTATTGTTTTGGAGGACGTGATGATTTATATTTTTGTAAACATGCTATAAATAGACGTTCAATAGGGAGTAAAGTACAATTATTGGAGTTTTTTTCACAAATGGAGTGAAAAATACATATTTGCATGTGTACGTTTATTAATAAAATATTTAAAAATCAGGCTACTGTATTGCAGTTTTTGATATAATGTAACATTAATCATGTTCAATCATAGTTTATATGTTTAAAAAATTCGTAGTCTATATGATGGTTAGGGGCCCGACATTTCACATTTCAATTATAGTTTTTCAACGAATCAATTTTATTCAAAATTTACTTATTATACGTTCGGTTCAATGCACAAATTGTACTTTTATTAAAAATAAATCATTCATCCAATATTTGTAACTTTTGTATATAATCAAATTAATATATTAAATTATGATTCATTTATGACTATTATATTAATTCTAATATGATAGTAGTTTCTTTATCTTATTTTATTGTTAATGTAACTTTCATGTAAAAAAGTTAAAATACATTTATTACGTTTAAAAATAAATTAAAATAACATATACAAAATATGGTTCTCCATCATTAGTTCGCCAAATAACATATACAAAATATGGTTCTCCATCATTAGTTTGCCGGCCATTATTTTACGAGCATATGCAAATCATAAGTTTCATGAAAGAGAAAATTACACATCTTACTACTCCTTTCTTAAATATTATAATAGACATAAGTATGTAAATTTCCCTTGATTAAATGACTAAGTTCAAGATGAAGGCTACACAACTTTATCCAACTTTATCGTTCCTCCTCAATTTGGCAAACTCTGCAAATGAAACGTAATACCACAAAGTCTGAATACATTGTGAACATCATTCACAGATTCGTTCAGAGAGAACAAAGTCACCAGCATAACTATCTTGCATTTGATTATTTGATGCAAAACAAAGAGAACAAAGTCCCAAATACAATGTTTTAGTTTAGCACCTTAACAACAAAGCAGTTACAGTAAGCCACAAACACGTAAATCCTAACGAGATTCGTTCAGAGATTATCTAGGTAGTAATGCACTTTTTTTCTTTTCTCAACCTAAAAATGAAATTATAATCTGTACTCTCCCTATTTAGAACTCATAAATCAATAAGGAACTAAATAAGACAACTATTCAACTCACTGCAGTACACATGGTCTAAACAGGCACATACATATAAAAAGCTACTGAAAATACAACACACTGAAATTCCAAGTCGAAAAGCATTAACCAAAATCCTCAAAAGATTTTTACAGTTATACTTATACCCCCACCAAGATATATAAATCACATATATAGTTTATAGCAAGGGAAATATTAAATGAAATCCGCCATATATGCAACAATGTTGATATATAACGGCTCAGCTTCCCCGATTATGAAAACCCCCTCTTTAAGTATGTATGGAAAGAAAAAAAAAAAAGAAACAGAAAAAAACCGCTAGATTATGTAAGAAGACAAAAGGATAGCACACACCAAACTGAATCCTCACCAGATTCAAGTGTCTACTTTCACTGATCCATCCTTCTTGGCCCGCTTTGAAGTCCCACGGGATTTTCTCTGTGTAGGAGCATAACGAAGTTTGTAGCTGACAAGCGAAGGTCCAAAGATGCTGTATTGTCCAGTGCTGTTGAAAGCAGTCTCAGCATCAACTCGTCTCCTGAAGATCACTTTCACACGCTTGCTTTTGCTTAATATCTCAGTCTCAGACTCATTCAGAGGCCCATAACTGTTGAATATCTCATTCAGGTTTGGAATGGAAGGAATAGACTCCAAATTTGTGAAGTTCAGTATGAGGGCCGTCGGCTGATATTCATCTGGTGGCATTTTTTCTGAACCCAAATCCAAGAAAAGGGTATTATCGACATTTGCAGCAGGTTCATCCACTTGAGCAGCCGTGTTTTTAGGTTCGAACAACACGGGTTCTTGAGAGGAGCTCTGGATGATCATGTCTGTCCAGTATGAGTCATTAGTAATTCCTTCAAATCCAAATGTATTTTCTGCAGTATCTACATCGACTGGCTGTTTTTCTTTGAGTTTCATCACAGAATCCATTTCAGCATTCGAGGAACTCGAATTTTCAAAGCAAATCGAATTCCGAAATTCACGGAGAAATTCAACCTCTGAAACCATGACTCCGAACCCTTGCATGGGAATTTTTGCAGCCAAGGTTAGTTTCGAAAGGATCACATCAGGAGTAGGGATACCAGATGGAATTATTTCCACCACTTCAGATTCATCACATCCTTTTCCACCATCGCCAATTTGACTAGTCGGCAACACGGTTTTCCGGTTTTTCACTCTGGGATTAGAATTTGTGCTTTTGATGTTTTTACCAGAGGAGACAGGCCTCCGAGCAGCCCTTTTTACAGGTTTCTCATCAGCATTTGGTGAAATCGAGCTGCCCGAGGAAATCAGGGCAGATATACGTTTTTCTTTTAAAATAGGGAACTCTTTATCGCTTAACGGGTGTCTACGCTTCTGGGAAGAACCATCTCCGGCAGAAATGAACTTTCTCTTATTAGATGAAAAATCATCAGTGACCTCAACATCATCCTCCAACAGCCCAACGTGATGTTCAAAAATTGGGAGCTCATAGTAACCCTTCCATCTACTGAAGGCAAGCAGTTGAGCTTTCTTCACGAGAAATTCCAGGCTGTCGGTTTCAGTCTGCGGAGATGCAGCCAAAGAATCGAGAAAATGCACGAGATTCCCAGGCGAAAAAGAACCTGGGTTCAATAAATTGTCCCCACCATATACCTTGTTCATTTCTTCATGAATACCTGCATTTGAAACCACCTGAATTTCAAACTTATCACGAACTTCTTCTGACAGGCACTGACACGAAAGCCCGAACTCGACCCGCCGAGCGACCTCGTCAAGGGCACAACTCACGGCATGACAAAATTTGTCCGAAGTGCTCTGTTTCTCCATCTGGGAGAAATACATATGGAAAGGTTTGATATTCGATCCCTCGTTCCATGCAAATGACTGATCACCAAAATACGCAATCAAATAGCTCGGTTTCTTGTAATAAATTTTCGCCTTATCCGATGCAGCTGTGGAAAGAAATATCTGTCCAGGCCACCAGGGGTGGCCCCTGACCTTGCCCCACACGAGATCTGACACGTAATACTCTCCTTCCTTTTCGGTTATTTGGTGCTCTCCACGTGTCTTTGGTATTAAACTCGTGTGGCCCTCAACTTCATTTACTTCTTTTTTTAACATACCATGTCGTACCAAATAATTGGATAACAAATCATTGTCCCCAATTAAATCCATTCCATCTGGCGCCGATTGGCTAGATAAGGAATCTTGGCCCTTTACACCTGGCACCAATTCGTTAGATAGCAAATCAAGATCGCCTTTCATATTCACCAAATCTGGACCCGATTCATTGGATAACGTATCTTGGTACGCATTTAAACCCTTTCCATCTTGTACCATTTCATTAGACAACAAATCTTGGTCCCCCTTTAAACCATCACCCACAGCTAAACCATCCTGAATCAACTTATCTGATTTGTCGCTAATAATGAATCTTTCATCATCACTTTTATCCAACACCAACTCATTCGAATCTTTGTCAGCAACAAATCTCTCAACATCACTTTTACCCACATAGATTGGCTCCTCAATCAAACCCTGCCACGCGTCCGTATCAGCCGCCAGATTCTCCTTAAGTCCATTTCTAGAAGCTTCCAGATCCTCCTCCATGAATACATCGTTCAAATTCTTCACGTCCTTCTCCTTCTTAACCCCATTCGCCTCACGTCCATTTTCAGAATCGCTCACAACCTCCTCCTTGGCCGTATTCACCTTTCCCATTTCATTATCCACCTCTTCATCATCTATGCTAAGTGTCCCACCCAAAACTCTCCTAACCATATTCATGACCCCCCACGATTCCCACGAATCCCATTTATTAATCTGGGACCTCGTTTTACTGAATTCAGAAGAGTCCTTTCTAGTTGAATCAATGACATTCTCAGTGCTAGACTCCACATCCAAAACCCTAGCTCCATCACTCAAAACCCCTTTATCTCTCGGATTCTCCACTAGGGTTTTGGATTCCGGGCTGTCAACCACTCCAACATTTGTCCCTTCTTCCGATTCACCCGAAATCCCCGAACTCACGTCCACAACAATCACCATCTTTTCCCACACAGATCAGCAAACCTTTTAAGCAAATAAACCACACATAAAACGGCGTCACTTCAAAGCCCAACACACACACAAACACACACGTTCATCAAAACCCGTTCTACAGAGGCGTACACAAATGTACATGCAATTACAATCGGCACACACAACACAACAAACACGAACAAAACATATGCACACACGAGAAACAAGAAATCAATGGATGTTAAAGAGAGAGAAAGAGTCACCTCAGGTGATGATTGAGAGAGCCCGAAATTCATAAAAAGCTGTTCAGAGATTTTCAATTATAAAAACAGAGATAGAGAGGGATTTTAATTTTCCCCATTTTTATATTTTTCTGCTCTCTAAAAAGGTGAAAATGGAAATGGGGCTTAGATTAAACGCTCGCCTTTTATAGAGAATTTTGAGGGACACGTGTCTTCATCGAGGCGCATGACCAGTGAGGAGCTGCCCTGGCAGCCGTTGCGATTTCGCTAACCGACGACGTCGTTTTGCGAGTGTTGTCAGTTGTGTACTGTGTGTCGAGTCGAATTAGGGATTGGAAATAGAAAAAGGGAATTATACGGTTTTTTGTCGATTGTTAAAAGTTAATACTGATTTAATTTATAAAATTCAACATCAAATGTATCTGTTTGTTAATTTTTGCAATGATATTTTACAATTGTTGTAATTGAATTGTGTTTTTTTTTTTGTAATTTATTGAAATTCATCATATCTTGATTTGTTAATTATGGATAATTTGAATTACTACTATATTAGTACATCTATTACTATATAATAGAGAGAAGAAAAAATGTTTGAAAAATATTTTTATTTTGCCGCTCACATCCTTTTTTTCTCCCTAAAATTTTATTTGAAATTTTTTCATACAATTTTTCCTTATTTTGGATGAGATTCCTGCCATATCGGATAAATTCCAGTTCCTTTTGATTTGGGAAAACCGATTTTTGTTTTAGTAATATATTTGACTTCTTCTTTTTTTCAAGCGTTTATGTTTATCTTGTGTTTAAAATTGAAAAAAAAATTGTTAACCAATCAACTAAACGGCTTACGGATTGTGCGGTAGGCAAATAATACACTATTTTTTTACATAAAATAATTCACCAATCAACGAAAAAAAACGGATTACAAAAAATTTGTAGAATCCTATATAACTCCATCATTTCTTTAGAACTGCTTCTTCAGTTCGTCCAGCTAAAACAATACTGAAAAACAGAGAAACACGGTCTTAAAAAATAGAGAAAAAAAAAAAAAACCAATGTTTGATAGACTACATGCGGTTAGTAGGGCCAACAAGCCCTATTTGAAATTAAGAGCACTTCTAATTGTTCAGACCCAATACAA
>BKCP01013181.1:1273185-1286161 GCA_008636005.1 Striga asiatica | reverse complement strand
ACAAATATATTATTAACTTAAAAACTCAAAAAGAGTACAGATCGAAGTGCCAATTGACACTACTGGAACCAGAAGAATTGGACCAACCCCCCTTTGAATCCGCACACGTGGTCAAGGGGGTACAAACTCCATCAATAAGACCTAACCGCAAAAACAAAACTCCATAAGGGAGACACCAACTCCAAAGATGAGACTAACAACCAGACGCCGTTGGACTAAACGAAAAAACAACATAGAAAGATAAAAAACAACACACACCTAGTAAACAAAATAAAATATAACCTTCTCTAAACCAAGAAGACGAACCCCACGACCACCTAAACAAACAACCGAGTCACACCCACAACAAAGAACCCCAACTGAGCAACAAGAACTAAGCTCCAAACCCGAAAACTGCGGCACTCAACCCGCTTAGACAGATTTTCGGTCCAGATCTGGACTCCGAAGAACTTCAATGCCTGGGATAGGAAGGGAGACCGCCAAGAACACGCCCGAGGGCTCGAGACAAAAAATTCGAGGAAAACACCATAGACGGACCCGCACCCGAAACAACCTGGCCCGGCAAGACTGGAACCAGGCGGACCGTTGGCTAGTCGGGGCAGCCCCGCCATGGCAAACCACAGCCGAGCGACGTCGTCCTCCAAGGAACTGAACTGAGGCACACGAGAACGAAGCTCCAGCGGCATGACGGCTCCCTCGGCTGGAGTTGAAGACGACGACCGGCAACCCCTCCGGTGCCCGGAAAGACAAGGCGAAGAAATCCACCTTCGGCCCAGTCAACCACCGAAACCGAGAGGGGCGGAAAAGCAGCCCTCAGTCGCGACTCGCCTAAGGTCGTCCCGTTGGCCGTAGAGGGCGACCCTCCGGAATAGGGGGGTCGACCACGCTGCGAAAATAAGATTTTTTGAAAAAGGGACAGAGAAAAGGGCTCCCTAATCAATGCTACATGAAGAAAGGCTGTAAATTGTGTTATGGTTGGGGAAGGGACAAATGACTAGTCATATCTGTATATGCAGTGTCTATTTTTAGATGCATTGTGTGTCTACAACAAAATAATATAAACACATTTTAAGATAAAATATGCTTGCATATTAAAGAAAAAAAAATGACCGTCCACCTAGTAGGTTAACATTTTATTAATAGATAAACGTGCATATATATTGAAAATGAAAATTATCATCTGAATATTACGCTTTCCCCATGGAAGTCTTGCAGTTTCATCTAATTTTCTTTCCACTCATACTTATTAGATTTTCTCAACATATAAATTTTAAGTTACAAACCCAATTTCACCATGATATGTTTCAAATTTAAATTATCTTTTGCATCAGATTCTATCATTTTAGACAGTCACTTGAAAATAATTGTATTCAGATGCAATCTAGATGTTGATGGCCCAAAAAAAATTAAAATCAAAATGAACATGTCAAAAGAATTGTCAAATCAAGTTGACCAGTAAAAAAGTTTGACGACATTTAAAGGAACTTGCCAACCCGCCAAGTGGCAAGGAACCATACAAGGGAAAAAGGACTTATTTAGATGGATCAAGCTCTTACATTTAAGGCATGGATTTTAGGGTAAATTAAACACACTGCCTAGAGCTTTTGGCTACAATTTTTAAACATAAAATCTCAACTTAATTAGTTTTGGTAGAACACATATTGGAGAATTATTCGTTTGGATTTTTACAAGAATGTGTTTTCAGATAGCATATTTTTTGGAAAATCAAAAGGTATATTTCAATCTTCAGTTAAAATCTGGATTATCTCAAATTGACCGACAAAATTTTACCGGTCATTCGCTTGCGGAAAATTCGTCGGCCGATCGTGAATTGGTTGAGAGGCTTGATTGGATATCTAGACTGACGCTTATAATAATCCAATGAGCAGATCCCATTCAACCATTAGTCAATCATCAAAACTTGAAAAATTCAATTAGTGGATGAAACTTAGGGTATCATAACTAATTAAGTTGAAAAATGAGATACCAAAACATAGGAGTACGTAAATTTGGAATACAAAATTGATATATATATATATATATATATATAGGATGTGGTTCAAATGAGAATCAAGTTCTAGCGTGAGAACCGTGAGAACCGCTATTTATAGTTGCAAGTAGTGCTATGATTTATTGTGTTTTAATGCTATTTTTAACATGGATTTATTTTCTTAAAAATAGCAACACAATTTATAATAGCACTTGTAAAAATGGTAGCACCATGTGATATTAAAAATAGCATCATACACAATAAAAACTAGCATCAAATACGGTTCTCACGGTTCTCACACCAGAACTAGTTTTTATTTGAACCACTCCCTATATATATATATATATATATATATTTATTTTTCAGATTTTATTGTTTTAGTATATTAGTAGCAGAACTCATCTCTCATAGCCAGAATGTAATTAAAGTATACTATTTGAACACAATTTTTCACATTTCTCAATATAATACCTCCAAATAACAAACTGGTTTGATTTGATTTCAAGCACGAGACATACATACTAACAATTAAGGTACATTCAGAGCTGAAAAGGAATTTCTCACCTTTAAAACAGCAGATATAATGTACTGTAAATTTGAGGCATAGTTGGAGTACTTATAATCGAACTAAACTTCAGAGGTAATTTATGTAGGTGTCTATGCAAAAAGGATAACAAATTTTGCAGAATTATTCAAATCCCTTTATAAGATGCCGACAACTGAATCGTTCGGCAAAAATAAACGCGTATAATAAAAAAAATTATTTTTCTTGATGACATGTCCGTAAAAAGCCTCACGAGTCACGGACTTTGATGAGGTCCACTGTTGGTCAAATTTGCAAAAGGATAGTGGTTTTGGGAACTCATGCTGAAAGGCGAGCGAATAACCGGACAAGATGAAGAAGAGTTGAAACTCGAGCTAGTGGCGAATCTTGATGATGCTGCAGTCGAGAAGAGGGGCAAAGTGCAATCCCCGTGAAACTGTTCGGGTGACTTCCAAGTCCAATTTGCCAGTCGATCAACCTCCATGAACTTCTCTATTGTAGTCCCCTGCCATGAAGGAAAATGGAAAAATAGATGTCAAGATTGTTTTAACTAATAATTTACATGCCGAGAACTAACAATATATGACATCTAGGCATAATTAATAGAAACTGTGTTTGGTAAAGCATATAAGCTAGCTTGGTTTGGTAGGACTAGCTTTTTTAAAAAGCTTGAGCTTATCTCATAAGCTTCATTGGGTAGTTTTTTAAATAAACTCATCGAAATTTTTATTTCAGCGCTAATTTTGCCAAACACTTTTATCATATATGCTAACTTTTCCACCATAAATCATAAGCTATCAGCTATAAGTACAAAATTCGCTTAAAAGCTACCTATAAACTAGCTTATCAGTTAGGTTTACCAAACATAGCCAGAATCACCCATAGGTTTTGTCTACATATATACTCCATTTGCATTCCAAAAACTACAAACCTTTTAGAATATATTTATATCTTTCTAAATAATTCCATTAGGCTAAACCTCTAGGCTAGTGGTTAAGTAATTAGCCCTAACATGTAGCAGCAATCAAGACACAGCTGTTAAACAACTTCCAATAAGAAAAATGTCAGCATAATAATTCCAGATAGGTAAGTAAAAGTTGGGCCGATAGACCAAAAGAAAAAGGATATATACCTTATAGGCAGGACGAAAGCAGGAGTCTATTCCGCCCCAGATAAAAGGGCGTTCACAGAGGTTTCCTTTATCGCGGGGCAATTGAGCTCCCACAGAAGCCGATGCTGAGCCCTGGAGTAAAAAAAATATATATGATAACTAAGTTTAGTAAATACTCACGATATTGAACCGAGTCACCACAAAAAATTCTCAAACTGTGAATCATGAATTTACTTAAGCAGACAACAAACACATCTAACAGTCCAGTGTCCACACGACCTTTGAGATGCAGTTAATCTGAAAGTTTCCAGGTTCGATGTTCTCAGTATGAACGTTGGCTCCATTAGGAGGCGCAATGCACAAGTTTAGATCAAGATCGTGATATTTGCCATCTGAACATAAGCAAAAACAGAAAAGAAAAAAAATCAAGTTAACAAACAATATTTTAATGACAATGCAACATGTTTAAGAATTTCAGGGAGGAAACGTTATGGAGTTCGGTCAGTCTTTTTTTATTTTACTTCCTATGTCCGACACGTTCAGCTCCTCTTCATACGAACTCGTATCGAAATTGGTGACTGCATCTCTTCCATTGCATTGGATAGCAGCCTTGTCATATGCCCTATGGGAGGGAAGTTCTCCAATTAAACCAGATAAATTATTACAAAAAGTTAACTGTTTGAAATGAATAAAAGAACTGTGGGGGTGTTTTTTGTGATTTAACCTTGCAGCGTCTAGCTCACTGTCAAACAACCCAAGATAGATATACCTGCACCAGAAAGTATGAGAAAATACTCTTGCTAAATGATCCAGATATTAAGCAGCAGCTACATTATAATCATGAAAAATCAGCAAGTCTTCGAGATATCTTACTTCTTGCCAAGAAACTGCCCCACCCGAGCTTCCCATCTTCCACATTTGTGCAACGTTACTCCCCTATACTTTGAGCTTCCTCTAGAGAAACCTGTGCTATGTCGCCGAAGTATGTGCACGAATTCTTCCTTGGTTAAATTCTTCATCTAATGAATAAAAAAGGAAAAAATCTCAGCATCAAGAACTCTTCAGGCAAGAAAAGAACAATATATTTATATCATGCTCAATGATGCCTCAATCAACCTGCTTAAGATCATCTTCATAATCACTGACGTTGAAATTGATATCGGCATCCAGTCCACGAAATTTTATTGCAGCACGATCGTATGCCCTAGAGTTTGGAATCAGATATAGCTCACAGAATTTTAGCAACCACAACTCTATCATCAAATATTGAATTTACGGGCAATTGAAACTTTCTAACCTAGCCGCAGCATGTGCAGTGTCAAATCCCCCTACACAATTCACATTCCATATTTGATGAGTTTCCGATATACCAGTACATAAATATATAGCAAGATACTCAAAGAAGCAAAAAAGTAGGTGGTACTGTTTATGCCACTTACCCAAATAAACTTGTTTACCACAGTCCCTGCAAAGATCAACATGCCCAAAAAAAGGCTAAAATTAATCAAACAATAATACATGGAAAAGCATTTTAAGTCCCCACCAAGATCACAATATATTTACAGATCCTAGCCAGCAACAGTCATCACGACCAAACTTTGAATTGACCAATCGATAATCGGATGTAAAGACGTGAATTATCAGATGCAAATAATGTATCGCATTCGGCATTCAGTATTTCCAAATTTCTACAGTCCTAAGATTTTAATTCTGGATCCATTAGATTTTTTTAGAAATTACAAAACAAATGAAGCATTAATCAACATACCGATCTACAGTAACTACAAAATTGGTGGAACAATGTAGCAGATAAATCTTAAGCAGTACAGTAGTCAAGCTATTATGAAATACTAATTGCTATATAGAATACAACAAATTCGAAAAGCAAAATAAAAATCAGCCATATTTGTCGAAATTACTTGCCTACGGACGTCTAACAAGATAGTGAAGCGATTATAGAGATTTATAACTGTAAACACACAACTAATTTTTCACCCTTTTTCTTTTTTACCAAATGTGAGATTCCCAACGTCCGGTGCGGCGGTAGAACGTGACGCCGCGATACTGAGAGCTGCGGGACCTCGGCCCCCTCCGGCTCTTCTTCACGAGCTGCCTCCTCTGCAGCTGCTGAGCAGCAACCGTCTCCTCCGGCAACTCGCCGCGGCTCCCCGAGAGATCCGCCCACCGCCTCGGCCTAGTTTCGCCTCCTCCGGCCGGAAAAAACTCCTTCGCCGTGCAACCGCCGCTCGATTTCTCGCCCTCCTCAGCTCCACCGGCCTTCCATATATCGAAAACGACGGCGTAGTGATTCGAGATCGAGTTCGCATCGCCGGCGGCGCTCGAGGTATCCGCATTGACGACGGAAGAATTGGAGCTGCAGGAATACTCCATCTGATCGCCGGACGGTGCTAGATGGTTGTCCGACGCCATTTCAGCTGTATCGGCGGTCAAATCGAAGGTTAACATCGGTAAATCTTCAATCCAGCAAAATTCGGATACGCACGCGCCAAAATGCATGCGCAGAGATAATTTACCTTATTTTTGGAATCAAAATAGGAGGTGTAGAGCGAGAGAGAGAGAGCGGGGTTTTTTGGTGTGTGGATTTGGTGATTTGCCGGTGTTTTTATTTCTGGAGAGGGAGAGAGTGTTAAATAGTGTGTTGGAGATTAGTTCAATATTTTTAAGGAATATATTGCTATAAATGTTTTTTTTTTTTATTTGAATAGTTGAGTCGAGATTGCATGTATCATGTATGTGTGAAAATGTTAGTAGTAATATAGTTATATACCATCCTGTTACGAGATGGTTCTGTTGTGTTTTCTAGCCATAGATATACATGTAATTTAGTGATGAGTAGTTAATCCAACGGTTAAAAACACAACGGAACCATACCGTAACGGGATGGTAGCATTCCCATATATTATTACTGAGTTGATATATTTTGTCGAGTAGATTTGACTTATTATTTTAAATAATTTAATAATTTTTTAATAATAAAACATTTCTATATTATATATCATTCTAGTTGAGTATGTAGATAAAAGAAAAAAAAAACTCAAATTAATAAACTTTAATTTTCTATTTCAAGTCAAGGGTTTTTGTGAAAGATATGCTAGTTTGTATAACTTATATTCAAACTCTTTATAATTTATTTCCATTGACACACTAAATTTGAAAATATTTTGAAATGTTAATCACTATAAGACTGTTTAGTGCTTACAATCATGCTCATTTCAATAAATATACATATTTTCGTACTCAAATATCATAATTTATAAAATAATATAAAATATGTATCCATTTAAAACAAAATGATTGTAATAACTATTAATTGTGTTATTGAAGAGTTGAAAGATCGTATCAAGTAATGGACCCATAAGATATAATCATTAAATTTTGAGGCAATGGAACAAACAATGAAAGCCATAAAAAAAGAAAGCAAATAGTAGAGGACATGAGATATATCATGATGTCGGATACTGTCAAATACTTGATAATACAACTATTAAAATTAATCAA
Organism: Striga asiatica; assembly: GCA_008636005.1. Lineage (NCBI taxonomy): Eukaryota > Viridiplantae > Streptophyta > Magnoliopsida > Lamiales > Orobanchaceae > Striga > Striga asiatica. Next base: position 1,278,997 of record BKCP01013181.1, on the reverse strand, counting down.
TATTGTACATGTTTCAACTTCAATTTAATATTTTAGATTAAACAATCCTCATGAATTTTAATCAATGTATTAATGTATCTCAAAGATTCAAATAATATATTTCTAAAACTTGGTCCACGACCATTTGAAGACGTTATGAACTGATTGAATATGTATTTGCTCGAATGGTTGACCCATAGATTATTTTTTACACCAAGGATTAAATTTGATGACTTTTATCATATTGCTTTTGTTATTGATTAGTGTAATTTTCAGTTTGGCTTCCAACTTCAAGTGATAAATGGACTCTTCATTCTTTTTTTTTTTTTTTGGGTACAAAAATGGACTCTTCATTCTTGTTTAGAGGCATATGATATTATTTTTATATATTATTACTATGTATAACCCTTGTCCAATATGTTTTATATTTTATAATATGAATAAAATATAGATAATTAAAAACTATACAATAAAATGAGTAAAAGAATACGTTTTTTCATTTATGCATTGATTTCAAAATGATATAAATAAGTGCGTAGAAGTAAATAATTTTTCAAAATGCGAACAACCAACGTGTAAATTCCGAATTCGAATTCATTGTTGGACCGGGTCCGGGTCCGGGTATTCACGAGTTGACACGTGTAAATTGCTATTCTGGTTTGGTTCAATTTTTTCCTACACTGCATTGACCGTTTTATTTCAAACTAGTACGGAACTTGTGCGATACACGGGAGCATTTATTAACTATTTGCTTTTTAATAGATAATTTTGTATTTAAATTATCTCATGACACTAAAAATATGATGAAAATGAAATTTATATGTTATTAAACACTTCCTTATGTACAACATTATTGGTTTAATTCTTTGGCACGTAAAGTAGTACATAGGTGTTCGAATTTTATCTAAAATTGCATATTATTAATTAATAAATTTTAAAAAATTAAAGGATCTTATTTATTAAACAAAATTAGTGTAGAAAAGTAGAATTTTTTAGGAAACTTCACCCCTTATTTATTTTAAATCTAATTCTAAATTTCAAAATTAAGAAAAATTGAAAAGAATCATTAGTTCCTCCTGAAAATGAAATCGATTTTCCTACCAATAAATCGATTTTTTACCAAACAAATTAATCTAAATAAAAAAAATCATCAATTTTCCTAAAAATGCAACTGACTTTTCCTAACATTGCACTGATTTTTTTACCAAACAAATTGAATTGAAAATAATTCTAATAAAAAATTAAAATAATTTGTTAATGTTTATGCAACTGTCTATTTCTTAAAGAAAATGATATGAACTTAACCAAAAAAAAATGATATTAACTTACCAAAATCTCGGTAAAACATGGTTAAGAAAAAAATAAGAATCCAAAAAAATCAATGCATTTAAATTTTGAAAAGTTGCACACAATTTTTTCTAAATTATTTGATTTGGTGACTTTAAATATCAAATGTAACCGCTTTTCTTACCAAAAAATGTGGACACAATTTTGAATGTACATCCCGTCCAAGTATCGGTTTTATTTTAAAATAAAAATTGCACGTGGTTTTATTCAATTTACACACTTTTTTTGAAGAAGAAATTATACAATAAGATTTGAAGAATTGGTTAAGAATTATACAACTATTTGTTTCCTAAATTTGTATCCATTTTGTACAGTTTTTAAATTAATTTGTATTTAGAATTGTTTTCATAAACTCCAAATTTGTTATCGGAAAAGATATGATTTACATTTTGGTAAAAAAAATAAAAAATTGTGATACAAAAAAAATGAGATTCAAATTTTTTCCTACACTGCATTGACCGTTTTATTTCAAATTTCGGTTTTCATTTTTCTTTTGTACCCCAATATGGTGTGTTTTGTACCTAATTGCACTAAATTAAATTATTAATCTATAGAGATTTTAAGACAAAAATAAAAAATCGTATAGAATAGGGCGGCACTACATACGTGACAATTGTGGAGTCTCGCTTAGGTAAGATTTATTTAGATTACGATCTCGCACTTAGTTAGGCTAGATATTTAAGAGTATGGCAATATATTATCAAGCATGGTACATTATTTCGAGAATATTGAGGAGTTTTATTTTATTTTGTGCGCGCCAAGCACAATACGGTATCATTTTACCATTTAATTTGTTAATTTACTTATTCTCTTAATATTTGCAATTTATGCAAAAAGTCTAAAACTCCCATGATTTTTATGTTTGCTGTATGTAGATTGGTTGGAGGTTGATCATGAAGTTTGACATCTGATCAAGATTCCAACATAAATAAGATCTTTCTTCATTGAATCATATTTACCACTTGAATGTACTAGAAAGAGTTATAATTCACCATTTAGAGAGAACAAAGATAAAGAATGTGTCGTCTCTCTCCATAGCTTTTGTAGTATGTGTATCACCTATTTTATTATCACTGAGGAATAATATAAGTTGAATCCAAAAGTCAAGCAACAAGTAGTAAAACAAGGAAATGATAAAAACCAAATATTAATTTTACCGCAAAATAATAAAAACCGTAAAAAATCCTTGCAGAATCGAAAAGTTGAAAGGCAACTTAGCCACAGAAAACGACACACCACACAGTTCATAAAAACATTACAAAAATACACTAATTCTGTAATTCCCTTAAAAAACAAGAGAAACAGACCATCTAAACAAACACTCATCACCCAATCAAATCAATCCTCACTGTCCGAACTCCCCTCGTCGCTACTGTAATCGCTACTATCATCCTCGATATCAAGCTGCACGTGCCGCACTTGTATGGGCTCGGGCCCCCTCCCAATGGGCCCAACAGGCGGCCCAACGGGCCTCGCCTGCCTCACCACCTCCTCCTCCATTGCCCCTCGGCCCACCGGAGGTACCAACTCCAGCGGCGGCAGCGGAATCGGGTCGCCCGGTTTCCACCCTGGCGGCGGCGGCACCATCGGCAAATCGCTCGGCAACTCCACCGGCATCCCGGGCTTCCAGCCTGACGGCACCACAATATTCGGTATCGGGATATTCGACTCCTCCTCCACCATCGGCTCGATTATCCTCTCCTCCTCTGCCGCCGCCTTCGGAAGCCCAACATCGAGGCCCGCGAAACTGTACAGCTGTGACGCGCGCATCTGCTCCTCCTGCGGAGCAGGCGGCAGCGCCCCGCGGAGCGGGCCCTGGCCCGACCCGAACTCGGGAGGGGCGAAAGTTGTGTAACTTATCTTGTGCGCGTAGGAGAGTATTTCGGAGAGCTTGAGCGTGGTTTCTATTGTGGTGGAGCTCGATTTACGGTACTCGGAGGAGTAGTCGTCGACGAGAGTGTCGAGGGCGTGCTCGGCGTTTTTGAGCTTGGTAGCGAAATCGAGGAGGGAGGAGTCGAGGGAGTTTATTTCTCGGGAGAGTTTGTTTTTGGCGTCTTGGAGGTCGAGTATCTCTTGGAGTTCGGCTACGGATTCGAAGAGTTGGGTTTGGAGAGAGGTGAATTGGGAGAGAATCTCTTTGGAAGAGTCGGGTAGGGAGAGAGATGAGGAGGAGGAGAGGAAAGAGGGGAGAGAGCCGCGAAAAGAGGAGAGCCAATGAGAGCGGTTGGGGGAGACTTGGAAGAGTCGAGAGGCAAGGGAAGCCATTTGGAGGAGGAGAGATTGGGCGCGTGGGAGAGGAGGGAGAAGAGAGAGGAGAGAGGATGGTTGAGGAGGAGTTTGGGTCGGGAGTTTGGGGTTTTGGAGGGAAGGAGAGTTGGGGGTGGGGAGGCCGAGTCGAGCTGGGGACTGGACGATTTGGTGGGGTATGTTTTGTAGCATTTTTTTTCTTTTTTTCTTTTGGACGGGGGGATGGTTTATCTTCGTCCTTTGTTTCAAAAGTCCCTTCCTGGAAAGAAACAACGGTGATAGGCACTCGTGTTACCTGTAAACTGATAAATTACAGTAAAACAAGTCGAGGGTGACAATGCACGAAAATATCAAATTACCTTTTACAACTAAGAAAGATGATTTTTTTTATTTATTTGGGGGGTAAGAACAAATTGCAGTATACAGGCATCAATTTCTGTTGAAATAATGTAATAAAGTCACAAATTTGTATAACAGACTATACAGGGAATTCAATTGGTGTATGCACCAATTGAAGATCAGATATAACATGAGAAATGAAATTAAGGTAAACATCATACATTTTGTGTATTAATTTTTATGCAAATCATGTTAACTCCTTCACATTTAATAATTTAACAAAAAATCTACTAATGCAGAGCATTGAGTAATATTTGCCCCTTTGCACCCACTAATGAAAAACACAAAGGCATACTGCAGCAAGCTAACACCATTTTGGAATGAAGGTAAAAGATTATAGATCGATTAGCCGTGCGAGATCAAGCAAATTGACACAAACAGATCCTCAGTTCAACCTCCACATAACATTACAGTCAAACTAATTGTCTATGGTTTCGTTTGGCCTCACATGAAGAATGGATATTTCAGATACACCAAAATTTACAAAACCAACTTCCGTACCGAAACTGACCCAAAACTTCAGTCTGATTACCGACCGAACGAACGTAATCTGATCAACTTCTCTTTTGGCAAAACAGACTTTCATGAAGAAACAGAATAATCTTTGTGGTACTACATTTCACTCTACAATCATAATCCATAACTACCCTTTTTCAACGGAAACTAACGTATCGGAAATAACTCCTCTCAAGAGGAATAACCTCATCTACTACCTAGACGGGGAAAATGATCAACCTGATTGCTACTACTTCATATCAACAATAATCACTTCAGTATTGTATAAACTAGGGGATGTAATTAACTTGTTGCTACTGCATACTAGACGTGTCAAGACCCACCAAAACCCACCCGTTAGGTGGGACAAGTCCAAGCATTTTCTCCACAGAATATCTGTTATAAAACGCCAGTCCAGCCCACACTCGCACGGGCCGCCGCTCGCTAGGCGAGCTGGCCCGACCAAAATAACAAAATGGAAGCAAAAATTTGTGGGGAAAAAAAACTGGGAACATGACAAAAAAATGTAAAAAAGAACTGGGAACAAGAACAAACACCACAGCCCACAGCCGTATCTCACTCTCTGATGAAAGAAAAAAAAATAAAAAAAATCAAAGATTTTAGCCATCAATACCTGTAGATCCGAGTATCAGAGGTCCGCCGAACGGGACTCCGGACCCGAATTTTCACCGGCGCCTGCGCCGGAGATTGAGAGCCGGGCTGAGATCTCTATCTTTCTCTCTCGTGTCGAGCTGCAGCTCGTCGGGTATCTGGATCAGGCTAGGGCTTGAAATTGTGAGATTTTATGAAGAAATCTAATTCTAATTTGTTATAAAATATTAATATCATACATTTGGTTGTTTGTTTTTTTGGGCTTCAATCCTAGTCGCTTTTCCTTGAGACTGAGAGTACGAATTGCATTACCTCTCAATCCGCCTTTTACCCCTTCCTCTTGCTAATGGAAGAATCTTTAGCTCAGAAACCTGCTGATTAGAGCTCACGACTTCCCTCAAGCCCTTTTTTTTTTATATTCAAAGGGAATCTGACTCAGAATACTCGGTATGATAGAAAGATCACAGGTTTCTGCTTACCCTACTCTTTATAAACAGGGGCTGGTTCGCGGAAGTGATTAACATAAAAAAGTGATTAACCTTTTTTTTTTGCATTCTTTTTACTCGTAATTGTTAAATTAAATAATATTAGATAAAACTAATTTTGAACTATTTGAAGTGTATACAAAAAAGTGAAAAACTATAATAGTATAAGCATTTTAGAATCCATTGTTATTATTTGGGCATTACTATTCACCGCTCCCCTATTACTATTTATCGCCCTTTTGGATATT
>BKCP01013181.1:1228272-1269509 GCA_008636005.1 Striga asiatica | reverse complement strand
TTTAAGAATGCCTACTTATCATATCATCCTCTTGCAGTGACTAATGAAATATTCATGGGTATATTAGAATCCCATGAAAGAATAACAAGTAACAAATTGTAAAAGTAACACTCTCATCATTCCCAGGAGATAGCTCAACAAGATAGCCAGCTGAAGGAAAATGTCTTACTATATCAGTAGGCTTGTTCTTGTTGTACTCATTGCTCTTGGACGCAACAACTTTCTCCAATGTCTCTTGGTCCCACTCCTCCATAGTTTCTTGTTCTTTTTCATTTTGACACAAAGCAAAAGGTTCAGAAATATGCAGGAAATATTAAATGGGAAATAGCAACTACAAGAACTAGAGATATCAAGAAATGGAGTAAAAGAAACTTTGAATATCAACCTTGATCTCGTTTATCACTGTAGATATCTATCTTCTCTCCTTTCCTCTGCACATTCAAGTCATGAGAAAATTTGCACTTAAACCCTTTCGCACATTGCCCGACCTTAAAATGCTCACACACAATCGACTTCGGATCAACACCTGAAAATAATCTCATATTTAATATGATATCATCACTTAATTTTTCCCTAAACCAACCTAGAAGAAACTTCATGATATCATCACCACTCTAAATCTACAGAACAACTCGCAACGAAATCAACCACCAAAGCATACGCAAATCGACAATCAAACACAACGTAATACAGTAAATTTCCACTGTGCTAATATTTAATCAACATGACTCAGAGAATTTTACCGACAGGAACTTTAGGTTGTTTAACAGCAACCTTAAACAACTCCTGGAGCTCCTTCTCCCTGGCCTTCTCCTCTTCTTTCTTCTTCTGTTGAATCCAATAATCGTCAAAATTATCAACAAAAATACTCGAAGCATGAAAAGCTAATTACAAAAAAAATGAAAAAAAATAAATGGTGAAATAAGCTCGAGTGCTCGACCTGGGCATTGAGTTTGCTCGGTTCGGGCTTGGGCTGAACAGACTGCTTGAGGGACTGCACGTATTTCTGAACATTTTTTGACTTGTTCTTGTTCTTCAAACCGAAGGTTTTGTCCTCGACTACCTTCTGCTTCTTCGCTAAATCCGCCTTCGATTGCTGTTTAGGAGGCATTTTCCGATTTCTACGATCTGTAGATTGGAATTTTCACTCGGACAATCGGTGGTCGGATGATATTCTCCGGCGCCGGAGAAGAAACTGCGGCCGGTCGCGGCGGAGGAGGAGTCGTGGTGTGGGGGTGACTTGGGGGTTGAGATGAGGGTTCTCATTTCTCAGGCGGGCAGGCGCCATGGTTTTCGAGAAAACTACCGGGATTGGAGGTTACGATAACACCCTTCCAGAGTTTAGCGGGCTTGGGTTGGTGCTCTGGTATCCATCTAGTTTATGGCTTGAATTGTTGGATTGGGCTAAGGCCCACTAAGAAAGTCAAATTATCCTTGTAAGTAAAATAGCAAATTCCTTGTAAATAAAATAGCAAATTCAATTTATCCTTTTTATATTACCTTACCTGTCTTTCATTATTTTTTCATCGTGTTATATCTATTAAAAAGTATGATTATCTAACTGTTAGCATGTCTATGACAGACTATAGTAAATTATTTAAGACGTGATTGACTACAAGTTAAAGCCGATTTTGATGGACGAGATAATTTTTTTACATTATTTAACTCAAATACAACTCAAATTTAATTCAACTATACTCAATATTGTCAATATAATTAAATAACATCACATCAAACTCGCACATTACATTAATCTATATATATATATATATATTTACTAGCTAATAACATTTAATAAAACCTATTTAATTTTACCTATGTGGCAATTTAACAATTTTCCCTCCAAAAACCGTTACATTTTGATGTATTTAATCTTTCATTTAATCATTAAATAATTAATACTCATCACTTCAAAATTACAAAAATTATTTTAAACTTTTGATTAATGACAGTTGACTATATAATGTGTTGACCGTATAATGTGATTAGATGTTATTATTGTTGTTACATTTAATTTTTTTCTAAATAAAAAATATATTTGAAATTTCTAAATAAATAATAAATAATTCACAAATAAAAGACGTACCAAAATATACATTACATCCAATCAGATAAACGCAATTTTTAAAAAAAAATTATTACAACTCTTTTAATTGTAAATTTGGTCTGCAAAAAAGTGAAAGAAAAATAATTAATCATTATATGCATACAGACTCACAATAATTTATTTATATCTGTGCATATGCACAGGTCGAATACTAGTTTTATATCAAACTCACATATTTTTAATGGCACCCTTATTACTCTCTATGCAACCCAAAGAGATAATTTAACCCTCCTTTATGGCGCCGTCATTGCACTATGCAATCAAAAGAGAGAACATAACCACTAAAGGAAGTGATGTTGAATGGTCCTTTATTGATCTCCTAAGATTGCCCTAAATCATCACCATTAATGTTGACGTCCCTACATTTGTCAATGGTCTTCCAAATAAATAACCTCAGTCAAGGGCTTGGCTTCATGCTTGAAATGAGATTGTCATTTACATTGCACTAGTTACTTCATCAAATTGTTTGGTTGGACTGTATGAGATTCAATAATGCTGAGCCAACAACCAATGAGACAGCTCCATGTGGGGCTGTCCAACATTGGAGACATGTGGAACAACCCCACATAGAATTGTCCCATTGGCTATTGACTCCTTAGCATTACTGGTATAAGATTAGCCTTCACACAACTCGCGAGCTGGTTTGCAATAATACATTAGGTGAAATAGAGATTTAAAACAAAAATACTATAACAAAAAAACTACTATAGGGATGGTTGATTATTTTCTGCAATACAATACTTCCAAGTAACTCAAATCCTTCAATTTATCATCATATCAACTCCTTAAGCAAACAGACACCAAAGTGAAACTCACCAAGAAAACTAATTCTATCATTTTAAACATTCTGAAAAACAGGTCTCATCATCCATCCACAGTGGTGTACTTCATCCTACCGAAGTACGAAATTTTCAACGTTTGATCAACACACCAACATGGGTGTGTGCAAACTCGAGAACTACCCACACAGATAGGATCGAATACAATGCTAAATTCATCTTAAAAACCAAGAAATGTTAGCTATCAAAGTGAAGATTCCATTTGAAAACAACTGCAAATATGAGTACAAGTCACACCAAGTTTCAATTTAGAATCTGAACACAACACATCCCTTCTGGATGAACAAAACCATCATGATCGATCCAAGCACATCCTCCACAAAAAAAGAGAACATTTTATTTTCTTTAGGAAAAAAAAAAGCCATTAGATAGAAAAACCATCACTCAGAACTCAGAGCCAATCCTGCTGCTGCAACTTCAAGGGCAGATAAACCTCCGTCAGATACTGAAACCCGAACGAGCTCAACGCCTGTATCTCAGCCTTCTGCCTCGATTTTACCATCAGATTCAGCTCCTCCACCCAACCCTCATTTTTCTTCACGAAATCCTCCTCCAGCAAATCCCGACCCGTCTTGATATCAGTCTCGGTCATCGGCAGCCTACACTGCTCCGGAATCTTGTACTTGTCAAGATCACTTGGCCTAATCCCCAGCCACTTTATATCGGGGGTCGTCAGATTTGCGCTATCATAAGACATGTTTTTCGACCCGCAACCATACACAGACAAAATCTTGAGCCCGTACGGGTCACTGTCGACTAGGGCTAGAACTGGAAGTTTCAGTTCCATTTTCATTTTCCGAAGGAATAATCGAGTGGCCACATCCGGCTGGCCTTTGGCAGTCACGATTATGCAGGGAAATCGATTGTAGAACCTGTCCTCAGCTAACCTCATGTAAGCTGCATCTTTTTCGACGAGGAGGATGAACAAGGCGTCACTCTGCATATCCCCCACACGGTCGATGTTGGGAGGGATTGCTTTCCCGCCAATCCCCATTTTAGTGCAGTCGATCATGTCTCCATTGTCGCTGAAGATGAGCCTGCCGACCACAACGCCTTTCTCAGCTGCGACCACGTTCAGGCTGGATCTGGTGCAGCCGAGGATGCAGGAGACATCGTCGAGGATGGCGTCCGACTGGGACTGGTCCTGGAAGAGCTTGACGTCAGTGTAGAAGAGGTCGCGCTTGGTGACGTGGATGCTCCTGAGGCAGAGCTGGTGGATGAGCTGGAGGATGCGGGTGGTAATGGTGGCCTTGCGCACGGAGGAGACGCTGGCGAAGGGGCGGCCGGAAGACTTGTCCTTGAGGACGATGCGGTCGAGCTCGGGGACGTAGAGCTGGTTGGCGGCGGCGCGTGAGGGGACTGAGAAGGAGAAGCCGTCGCCGGCGAGGATGGAGCGGGCGAGGGAAACGGTGAGGGACTCGATGGAGGATTGGACGGAGGAGAGAGGGAGGTCGGAAACCTCGCGGCAGGCGGTGGAGAGGTTGAGATCGGAGAGGGAAACGGATCGCGCGGCGGCGGAGGCGGTGGCGGCGGAGGACTTGAGGGTTTTGAGGATCTGGAGGATGGAGGAGTCGGGCTTGAGCTTGGATTTGAACTGGAGCGGGTCGGATTCGTCGTCGGAGTCGGCAGCGGCGCGGCGGCGCTTCCTCTTGTCGGCCATTTTTGGGGGGTTTTGGGATTTGGGTTAAGCGGGAAATTGAGTCTGAGCTCTGAGACCACGCTAGGGCTAATTTTCCATTCCCCACTCCCACTCCCACTCCCACTCGCACTCGATAATTCTGGCTTTTTTAGTAGAAAAATCGTGGGGTGCGACGTCGTTTAGCATCTGATTTTCACACGTATGTCCTGCTAATAAGTAAACATAAATTAGTGACCAATCAAAATCAAATTGGTGGCTAGACACCCCAAGTAGCAGCTACACTCTGGCTTTGGATAAAAAAGCAAGATTGAGATGCTGGTCCTTAAAAGTCAAGCCCAAGTTAAGACATTTCTTATGGAAGTGTTTTACAAATAATCTACGAGTGTGTCATAATTTGGTGTAGAGGAGGTTGGATGTGAATGCTATTTGTAGATGCTGTGGTGAGGACATTGAATCTGTTGCACATGTTTTCTTTGAATGCAGAAGAGCTCAGTGTGTGTGACTGTTTTCTGAGATTTCAATGATGCTGTCACAACAAGTTTTAAGGGATGGTGGTGGCAGATTGTAGAAATGAAGCTAATACCCATTTCTGAAGCCCGTATTCAATTGTCAACGTATATTTTGTGGTGGTTATGGAAGTCCCGGAATTTGTGGGTCTTTCAAAACTCATGGATACCAGAGGAGACTGTGGCCAGGCTGGCTCACAGGGAATGGACTGAGTATTGTGTAATGTAGGTTGTTGTTTTTTGTGTCCTTTGAGTGGTAGTATTACTAGTTGTTGCTGTTTTGTTTTTTATATCCATAGCTAGGTCCTGTTTGTAAGGTCAGTGGCTTGGAATTGTGTTGTATGGTTTTTTAGATTGTAGATATCTTTGTGTGGTGTGGTTTTTAGGTTTGGAAGTGCTTTAGGTGCTCGTAACTTCGGTTATGCCTTTGGTGCTTGCTTTTGTTGAGTTAGGCCACCTGGTAGGAGTGGTTCTCCATTTATGTTGTAAAGGCTAGTGAGCCCTCCGATTGTAAACATTCCTTTTTATGGTATGAGATATTTAATCGTTTTGAAAAAAAAAAAAAAATCAAATTGGTGTCCCGAGTAGATGTAAACAAGTGGAACTGAGCTCGAACTTTTCGTGTACTCGTCTAGCCGAGTTTGGTAAACAAATTTGAGTTTGACTCATTTATTCATTGTTAATAAGCTGAGCTATAATGCTTGTTAGTTAAATGAGCTCAAACTCGACTAGTTTAGTTAAACAAACTAACTCGTTTCATTAAATTCCTAACTACCACTAATAACAATGTGATTGACGGACAAATACAATAAGGAAAAAAAAATAAAAGTCTAATTATCACCAATAACAATATGATTGAAGGACAAATACAATTTGGAAAAAAAATGTAAAAACTAAAAGCGATGATCATGCTATCTGTAAAATTTAAAAATATTATTTAAATATTAATTTCATCTTTTCTTTTATTTGTCCTGGTATATGATAAATTCATGTCTATATTACTTAAAATATCATGAACTTTCGTGATTTTCAAATACAATATGTGAAAATTTACTGTTTGGTTTTATTCACTTTGCATAACTTATAAATAATAAAAAAAAAAACATGTTATGAATATTTCAATTTTCCACTGCCAAACAATAATTTACTCAGTACTTCGACAAATAACCAGCCGATTTATTTTAAAAGCAAACAAACCAAAAATTAAAAGTAAAATTTACCCAAAGTTGAATTTCCCTTTCCATACAAAACAAACTGGCCAGAAAATATATCACATTTTTATTAAATCTTTTTGCATATATAGATATGGATACTTGTAAAGTCACTAATTATTCATAGCTTTTAAAAGTTCCAAAATTTATTAAACAAAGTTGGCACCTCATATAGAACATATCCCATAGTAACATGCCTCACACAAAGCTTAACTAGACTTTGGTTGCAGCTGAATATTACATTTTATTCAACTAACCAGTTACAAATGCAAGATCCACAAGTTTCGATATGTTGTGTATATACGTTTATATATACCGACATATATATACAACAGGAAATTATACAAAACCTCGAGACTGCTTTTCATTTACCTTGCAAACAGCAAGCCTTCAAGATATCTTGTACATCTGGGTCGTCACCTGCTTCTTTGTCCTACGTAAACCAAACCAAACATTTGCAGAAAGTTTTATTCGAAACTAATAAGTTGACGAAATTTATTGTTTTCCAACTGAACAAATCGAAATGAAACATATCAAGTAGATAATATCATAGCATTTCCAATGGAATGTTGATTAAACATGCACATCATCAAACTCAAAATGGCTAGGACAAACTTCCAAAGTCTATCTATATTAATTAGCCGACTATCTCAATATGGACTTGAGGACGAATCTATATATATATAATTGCTAGCTAAGCAATAAATTTTACCTAATAAATAAAACCTAATAAATTTTACCTATGTGGCAAATCATTAATAAAACCTAATAAAGAAAACCTAATAAATTTTATTTATGTGGCATTAATACACCCAATCTCATTAATAAGAAAATATTTCATTACATTTTTTTGGGTTAATTAAGACAAAAACCATTATATTTTATGTTAATTGATTAATAATTATATTTTTTATTGAATAATATAATAGTTAATATTAAAATTAGTAATTATATTTTATACTAAATATATGAAAGTTACATAAAATTATATTTTACACTAAAATTAATATTTTTTTATATGATGAAGCGGTTGTTTATTAATAAATTAATTTTTTTTATGTCATAGTAAAATTTCTCAAAATCACATAAGAAATTGTTATAATAAATGTAATATTTTTCAGCTAATTAATTGGTCATGATCACTCAAAATTATAAAATGTATATATTTATTACATTTTATGCAATTAATATAGTGATTCGTATACAATCAAATCGTGTGTACTATTTATTTTAACCAATGATCAAATTTTAAAATATAATATTATTATATAATTTATAATTTTAATATTATATACATAAATATAATTTATAATACTATATGTTTGAAATATAATACAATTATATAATTTATAATTTTTATATTATATATATAAATATAACTTATAATATTTAATTTTATTTATATCTGTGCAAATGCACAGAGTCGAATACTAGTAGGGAATAAATAACCTTGTGGATATATGAGAAGTTGTTTTTACCAGGGCCTGCAACAAGGATGCCCCCTTGCTGCCTGCAAAAACGAACAATAACTAATCAATATAAATATATGACGGGTCATAAAAATTACTTCACAAAAACTTGTCAAGCTAAATAGTTGTAACCCTAATGCAGCAGGGCAAAAGCATAAGTGTCTATAAATGTCATAAAAATCTTGTTTAAGTAAGGAAGCTTTTAAATTTGTCATATTAGCCATATATGGGCGTGAAAACAATATTTTAACTCGAACAAGATGCATTTTACTGTTGACATTGAACATACCAGCCACCTCTTGTCCGGGTATCCTTCTCAAAAGATAGCGCCCAGTCTTGCCGATATCCTTCAACATATGCCTCAATTATCTTCAAGCCAGCCTGAGAAGAAGATATTAATTAAAAAAAAAAAAAAATCTTAGATGAACCTTTCAGAAAAGGAAAAAAATAGTGTAGCCAGTAACTAATGACGAATAATATGTAATAGAGAGAAATTTGGTGCTTTACCATACCCCGGCAGTAACTGTGGTGGTAACACCAGATACAAAATTCAGTGCCTTATATGACGCATAGCTAGGGTCCGCATATATCTCTGCAATGGAAAAAGTTTTCTAAAAAAACATGCTGTCAAAACAATCAAGTTTTTGCGGCTCATCGGATGAAATTCTGATCAGGTGGGTGACAGTGTTGGACAATATTTATGATTCTCTCTTTCCCGGTTCTTATACTTCGTAATTTTATAGAGGTAGATTTCAACATATGAGATTTTACCACATGGCACTTTGTGCCAAATCGTTTTAAGATTTCTTTTCTATCTGTTCCTGGATGGTAACATTTTAAACTAACATTAAAACCAATCAAGCTCAAGAGTATCGATTCTAATGAAATGATTTGGACGCATTCCTTCGAGCAGATACAATATGACAACAAAAATGAAGCCAAATGATACATAACCAATCTGAAAAATTACCTCCTTTAAATTTTGTCTGTTCGAAGAATTTCTTTGCCTGCCACAAGAAAAGCTAGTCAAGTACCCAATATAACTTTTTAACCTTTCTGTGGTGCCAACAGATAAATGGGGGGAAATAAGAAGAAACAAATTGAAAAAGAAAAAAAATACAGAAGCAAAAAATTCAAACAGATTAAATCCAATTTCTCTCAGACTTATTATTGTGCTTGGCTGCCAAGAACCAAAAACCATGAGTTACATCATTATATACCTGATCAACACTACCGGGCCCAATTAAAACAAGCGCCACCCCAGCAGCATCCATCTTATCCTGTCAAAAAAAAGTGCAATATCTAATAGGAACCTTAAATTTGACCCTTCAAGTGCTATAGATGTCAGAAATAACATATCTCAATTCTAACTGACGTAAAATGCAATCCCGCCAGCATAAAATGTGTAGGCAAAAATAGATGGAAAAAGAAAAGGACAGCTTCTCTGATTTTGTGGAAGCATTCAGGAAAAAAAAATATGAAATTCGGTTCCAGATAGAAAATGAACATAGTAAGACTTACTATTCGATCTAGTCGTTAATGTTACATTTTACTAACATAGTTACTTGCTATTCGGAAAGGTCGTGTCAACCCAATACTCTGATTTTACAAGTGATGCAAGGTGCCTATAACAAATCTATTCCTTGAACAATGTTTTCATTTACATAAAATATTACATATTTGCATTAGTTTCCCTGTCCTGTTTCCACATTTTACCTTCTCAGCTGCAAGGTAATCAGCTCGTTTTCGGCATAGTACGCATCTGCAGACAAAAATGGATCACAAGCACCAATGCGTGTTCAACAATAAGCTATTGAAGCAGGAGGATCAAATGATTACCCAAAATGACGGGCAAATGCAACCACAGCTTTCCTATCTTTCCACAAATCAGATATTGGAATTCCATTTCCATTCAAGTCAACCACTTGCGCGTTATCCAGCGAGTACGTGGTATCCTCAGTTCCGGCTGAACTCTCGGCACCTGATTTACAAAAATATTTAAATCATCGTCAATCCACTTCAACTTACAAGGTTTATGGACTAATAGATACTTATCAGATTTTTTGTTTCATCTTGATATTTTTCAGCATCTAAACTTAATGCTCTATTGTAACTCACTTTGATTTCCTTTAACTGCAAAGTAGCTAGCTACATTTAAGCCAGCAATAATTAAATTATTGAGATTTTTTACAAACTCATTGCATTTATGCTTAACACAATACTAAAAATACTAATTACGAATAGAGCTGTTAAACAAACCTAGCTGCTCATAAGCTTGGCTTGGCTAGGCTCGAGTTCGGATCGTCTTGTTTGATAAACGAACCGAACTCGAGCTTGTTTAGTTGACGCTCGTTAAGCTCGACAAATATGGATTTTTACGTAATTTCCCGAATTATTACCTTACTCAGCTCGTTAGGTCAGCTCATTTACAGCTCTAATTACGAACCCCACTCAACTGATAGTGTTGAAGCAATTTATTGCTAAAACATTTACAATCAGAGCTTATTGAGTGTGCCATCACTCATCAGTCATCACTGACACTTTATCCTTCGAATTCCAAATTGTAGGTGTGCAAAAAATAACATTAAGTAAATAAACAATTATTAACCCTATTGTGAACTCCATGGCCGCTGAATAATAACAGACAGGTGATAAAATCGCATAAAACGAAGTCAGTTTGAAGCTTACCTGGAGCACCGGAGATGGCGGATGGAGGTGTCTGTACCCGTAAATTACATTTCAAGGAAAATTTGGCTTGGGGAAAATGGGTAAGCTGAAATTTAGGGCAGTGATGGAGATTCAACGACGGCTTCGAGCACACGAGGTCGTATGAGAGGTGGATGTGAGCTTTCACATTTGCTGAAGCGACGCCGTACGGCGTCGTTGCGGAGAGAGGAGCCGCCATGGCAGGAGAGCAACGGTTGGAACTTGCGCCCGTCGCTGGCTTGTGACGGTTAAAATGGGTGTGTGGATTTTGAGCTTACACGTGGCGGAAAAAATCTTATTTCATAAAACTATCCTGGAAATAATAGCATTTGTATTATATTATTGATTTAATTTTGTGGAAACTTATTTAATTACTATAAACTTATAAAAACTAACTTAATATAAGTTAACTTATATATTTGTCAAATATGCATAAATATTGAGGTAACATCATTGAGTGTGTGTTTGGTAAACACCAAAACTAACTTTTGTTTGATTAATTTTATAATAAAGTTTTCACCAAAACTAACTTACAGTTTGTTCGGTTTTATAGTATTATGATATAGCTTGATTGTAGTTTGTTATGGTAGTTAGACATAGCTTGGTTAGTAAGCTTGCTTATCATGTGAAGTTAGTTAGGAGGTTGGCTATTAGTGGCAAGCTCATATTAGACTATCTTTATCCCCAACCTAACCCAACCCAACTCAATAATAAAAAATTATTTTTCTCTCCTCCACTTACACAACTTAATTTTTAACAACCTACATATCTTTATCCCTAACCCAACCCAATCCAACCCAACATACTATTTATTTTATTTTTATTTATTAAATATTATCTACAATCAATGTTTTGTTATTTTTTTTAGTTGTGATAAATTAATTAAAAAAATTATAATTAAAAATATTGATTTCAAAAAATTAATATTTTAAAATACAACTAAAAAAAATATTACAAACATAATTAAAAATTGAAATTGCATAATTCGGTACGAAATAAACTAAACAAGTTACAAACATTTCAAATGAAATTACACATCAACTACGATTGCCAAATTTTTTCCACATGTGCTCAATCAAGTCATTTTTCAAAGTCACGTGAGCTTCTCTATTACGGAGTTGTGACCTATATTGGTCATATACGTAGATAGATTTGTGATTCTTTCAGTCGAGTATTGAAAAGGCATATCATCTTCCTCTTCTTCTACGCCATTTCTTATGTTCCTTCTTTGTTGCCTCCGTCCGTTTGTAGGCCTCTCGTCCATAAATTCTTTAGGATCATAATAATTCAAGTAGGCGTCCCGTTCATCTTCTACTATCATATTGTGCATGATGATACAAGCCATCATAATTCTTCCCATAAAAAAACGATCCCATACTAGACATGGTCGTTTGATAAATGCAAAACGAGCTTGTAGAACACCAAATGCGTGCTCAACATCTTTTCTAGCCGCCTCTTGGTGCTGAGCAAACAATTTGTGCTTTCGAAGTTGTGGAGAAGTAATTGATTTAACAAATGTGGCCCATGAAGGATATATACCCTAAGTGAGGTAATATCTCATATTTCTTTGTTGACCATTCACAACGTAGCTAATTTCTGGTGCACGACCTTCCAAAATATCATCAAAAACAGGAGATTGGTGAAGTACATTAATATCGTTGCACGAACCTGGTGTTCCAAAAAACGCATGCCATATCCATAAGTCATATGATGCAACAGCTTCCAAAATAATTGTTGGTTTTCCACTTCTTCCTGCATATTGTCCAGCCCATGCTGTAGGACAATTTTTTCAACCCCAATGCATGCAATCAATACTTCCCATCATTCCTGGGAATCCACGTTGCTCCCCCGCATGAAGTATTCTTGCCAAATCTTGTTCATTAGGTCTTCTGAGGTATTGGCCGCCGAAGTTAGAAATGACGCCTTCTACGAATTTCATGAGAGATTCCCTCGTTACAGCTTCACTTATTCGCAAGTACTCATCAACATCATCCGCTGATGTTCCATAGGCCAACACCCTTATGGCTGCAGTACATTTCTGCAATGGTGAAATGCCCAGCCTACCAGTGGCATCACGCCTTTGTTGAAAATATTCGTCATTGGTGGTGATTTCACTCACTATACGAAGAAAAAGATTCTTACGCATGCGAAATCTCCGACGAAATACCTCTTCAGGATAGGTTGGATTGTCGGAGAAGCAGTCATTGAATACATTCGCCTCTTATCTCTCTCGTTGCCTCTCAATGACTTGCCTTCTACCTCTAGAAACGGGATTTGTTGGTTGTAAGACCATATTTGGAATACGAACAATCAAATCTTCCATAATACGATCAAATTGTTGATTTTGTTGAATCACTCATTCTTCCCATTCATCAAATTCGATGAAATTGGAAGTTTCAGAACTAGAACTTGAATTTTCAGATGAGTTTTCAGTTGAAGACATTTCTGAACAAGAATGAATTGTCTTGCGAAAAAACAAAGTTATAATTGATGTAAAGAAAATAGATATGATCTGATTTTGATATCAACTTGATCTGAATCCAACCATGTTATATAGGAATGTAGTATGAAGAGTTGGTGTAGATTTAACTTAAAATAAAATTAAAGTAAATGTAAAAAAAGTAAAGTAAAGTTAATATAAAGAAAAGTAAAGTAAAGTAAAAGTAAAAGTAAAGTAAAATAAATAAAAGCTGCATGTGCATTAAATGAATGTAAATTTTATTAAATAAAGCTGCTATTTGATCCGGATTCAATGCATGTGAATTTTGGAAGACAAAATAAAACTGCTATTTGATAGTAATAACTCATACACTATATTCCAAATAGCTCTTGGTCATTCTTTTTATATGTGACTATTATACTAGTGGATAGGACAATCATTGAAGTAACATGTGAATACTGAAAAATATTAGAGAAAAACACTTAATAAATAGACTTTTATTGAATAACTTGAATTACAGGAATTGAAAAGCTTACATCAGAATAATTAAAACGACATAAATGAAAGCTGCATGATAATAAATTACATCGACTTTCCAAATAAAATTGAAGTTAAGTGACGTCTCATCTCTTCGTCTTCCGGCGATAAGTGGTCTTTTGCCAACAGCGTATTCAACACCATCATATTCATTTTCCTAATCTTCCTTTCTTCTTTCTTGCGTTCCAACTCCATCCTATCGTTCGATATTTTTGTCATTAAATCACATTCGTTCTTTCTTGTAAGTCTTAGTGCACGAATTTCTGCAGTGAACTCATCAGGAATGGAAGAAGATTGTGATGCTACATTTTTTCCTTTTTTTTTCGCCATATCTCTACCTTCGGGCCGGGGAATCACAAAATCATCACTAACTGGAGTTTCTTGATTTGAGGGAATTGAATAATCTCCATCTTCAGTAGTCCTTGATCTTTTGGAACTGCCATGGCTTTCTTCATTACTCGCTTCATCTTCAGGGCGCGAACGAGTTGAATCACGATCTAATTTTAATTCCCATTTGGGATGCTTTCGCATGACTACTTCAAACACATGCGAGTCTGTAAACTTGCTACCACCAGGTTCATAAATTACATGAGCTTCTTTTTCAACATCTTTCATGCTCATTCCGCTCCTTTTATTTCTGTATGCTTCCATGTAAGCACCTCTCCACTTGTTTACATTTTCATTAAGGCGTTTATAACGACTTTTCATTGAATCCAAGTTTCTTTCACCAATTTCTTCTGGATTTTCCATTCGAGATTGCTCAAACATTTGAGCTATGCGTGACCATAATGAAGAACCCTTCTGATTCTTGCCACACAGTTTGTCTTCGCTAACGAAACACCAAGCTGACATTAGAGCAAGATCTTCCGCCACACTCCAACTAACATTTTTCGTTCCTTTTTGAGGATTTGTGCGTGTCTGTTGCACATTTTGAAATAAATTTCGGGAGATGTTTTGTGGGGGTTGGGCATTTACAAAAACTGAAAATTGGGTAAGATTAGGAGAAAATGGCTCTTGTGAATAATTTTCGAAATTCTGAAAATTTTCAGAGTTTGACAAATTTTGAGAATTGAGGTAATACTCAAAATTTGGATCCATATGGTATTTGTTGGAAATAAAGAGAAATAAAAGAGATGATAAAATTAATAAGGTATGATTAAGAAGAAGGTGAAAAGAGAGAAATTTCAGTTGTGATCTAAAACATATCAAGAGTGGTCTCTATTTATAGAGAATGAAAAAATACGAATTTTGATATTTTTTATTTTATTTTTTAATATATAAATAAACTCAATTATTAAGTTATCTTATCTTATCAAAATAAAATTATTGCTTCCACTTAAAAAGAGACATGTGTCCATGCCTTATCCAATAATTGAATAAAAAAATAAAAAATAAAAAAAGATAACAAAAAGCGTCCAAACTCAAAGCAATAATGGAATAAAAAAAATAAAAAAAAAAAGAAAGCAAAAAAGTGGCTTGCAGCTCGGTTGCAACCCAAGGTCACCATCTGACCTGGGTCGCGTATTATCTTCTCTTTTTCCTTTTTTATTTTTATTTTTATTTTTTTTGCCTTCTTTTGTCTTTTTTCTGGTGACCCATTGGGTTGGGTCACCGATAAGGTAAGGCTGAGCATGTATGTGTCGTGCATCTGTTCTATATTTTTGTATAAAAACAAGTCATCATCCTTGAGATTAATGCAAAAATTCACATTTCATTATTTCATGTTAATTTTGTAACTTCAATATAGTATCAAGAGCCAATTTCTCCACCCTTTGATTTTTTTTTTCTCTGCTCATTTCTTCGCCATGGTTGAGTCGTCGGCGTTCAGTCCTTTCCTCATCTCACTCTTCTATCACTTCGGCTCGATTGCACGAATTTTTCATAATGGAATGTGCAAATCCTTTCCACTGTTCGTGCATATGGATTTGAATATTTTCTCCTAGACAATTTCTCTACTCCAACAAAGTTTCTGCCTGTCGGAGATGATTCATCGGGTGGCCAGCTCATGTGAGCATGCATGTGTCGTGCATGTGTTTTATTTTTATATAGAAACAAGCTCATTATCATCCTTGATATTAATGCAAAAATTCACATTCCATCATTTCATGTTACTTCTGTAACTTCAATAGATGGAACGAGTTTTTTTTAAAAGTTCGAATTTATCACATAAAATTTTTTTGGTAGCTTTTCAAATAAAATAGTTGAAATTTTTATTTAAGCTGACTTATCAACTAATTTTACCCAACGTGAATTATAAAATGGAACGATATAAAATTAAACAAAAAAATATATCATTTATTACTATTGTTGTTTTGGCTCTTTTCACTTTTATTATTTTTTTTTTAAATTAAAAATCAACAATTACTATGCAAATATTTAGCAGTGTAATTTGAGCTAAGCACTTCGTGTTTGCGGTCATGCTCATTAACAGGCAAGTGCTCGTATCAATTCGTTTAACAAACTCAAAATCATAAATAATTTCGCTTGTGAAGATGATTTAGCTTGATTGTTCAATAAGCATTATAAATTTATAGAATATATAAAAAAATAAATAAACGAGTTGTTCGCGAATGAGCTTAGTTGTTAAAGTAGACGAACGAGCAGAACAGAGTTGATTTTGCGAAATAAATGATTCGAATAACAACTCAAAATGAATTTATAAATTTTACTACTAATCCACTTACTTTTTTATCACTAACAACAAAAATTGTACTATTTGCTATCAATATCGTTTCCCAATTACAAACATTATCATTTATATTACTTCACTACTAAAACCATTCATTATCCAACTAACTTAAAGCATAACTAGTACGGTGCCCGTGCGATGCACGGTAGCATTTATTATATATATATATATTTTTTAAAAGATATTTTTGTATTTAAATTGTCTCATGCCATTAAAAATTTCTTGAAAATAAAATTTATATGTTATTAAACACTTCCTTATGTACAACATTATTGATTTGATTCTTTGGCACGTAAAGTACTACATAGGTGTTCGAATTTATCCAAATTGCATATTATTAGTTATTAGTTCACAAATTTTAAAAAATTAAAGGATCTTATTTATTGAACAAAATTAAAGTAGAAAAAAAAGTAAAATTTTTTAAGGATTTTCACCCATTATTTATTTTAAATCTAATTCTAAATTTCAAGAAAAATTGAAAAGAACTTAGTTAGTCCCGGAAATGAAACCGATTTTCTTACCAATAAACTGATTTTTTTATCAAACAAATTGATCTGTTTTTTTTTTTAAACCAAATAAAAAAATCATCAATTTTTCCTAAAAATGCAACTAAATTTTCCTAACATTGCACCAATTTTTGTACCAAACAAATTGAATTGAAAATAATTCTAATAAAAAATTAAAATAAATTGTTAATGTTTATGCAACTGTCTCTTTCTTACAGAAAATGATATGAACTTAACAAAAAAAAAATGATATGAGCTTAACAAAATCTCGATAAAACATGGTTAAGAAAAAAACATAAGAATCCAAAAAAATCGATGCATTTAAATTTTGAAAAGTTGCACATAATTTTTTCTAAATAATTGGATAAGGTGACTTTAAATATCAATGATGAACTGTTTTTGTTACCAAAAAAATGTGGACACAATTTTGAATGTACATCCCGTCCAAATATCAGTTTTATTTTAAAATAAAAATTGCATGTGGCTTTATCCAATTTACACAATTTTTTTGAAAGAAAAATTATTCAATAAGATTGGAAGAATTGGTTAAGAATTATACAACTATTTGTTTCTTAAATTTGTATCAAATTTCCACGGTTTTTAAATTAATTTGTATTTAGAATTGTTTTCATAAATAATTGACACATTTTTTGGATAAGAATCTCCAAATTTGTTACCAAAAAAGATATGATTTAAATTTTTGTAAACAAATAAAATATGATACGAAAAATATGGAATTCAAATTTTGCCATAAGAATCTCCAAATTTGTTACCAAAAAAATAGGATTTAGATTTTGTTACTAAAGATTCACATGTGTTTTTTCGATCTTTCTATTAATAGTAAGTGAGACATTATATTTATTTGGTCAAACTTTCTACTAATGTATTTTTCCAACAACCTCTTTATATATATATAGATATAGATATAGATATAGATATAGATTTCACGATTTTTAATTTAATCTACATATTTTATATATAAAAATAAAAATATAATTAAATATACACTCAATTTGCTATTTTTTACAAAAACAAAAAAAAGATGCTCGAATAAAAAATGGAATCTCGAAAAGATTCCCACCCCTCAAATAAATTAAAAAAAAAAAAGGTTCGTTTATCGTAACGCCTACAAATTAACACATCTTCTAAAGCCCTTTACCTCTTTCAGCACATTCGCAGAACCCTTCTCACACCAATGGCGGCCATAGCCCGCCTCCTCAGATCCTCCTCCTCCACCGCCGCCGGCTCCGCCTGTTTCGTCAGGAGATCCATGTCCACCGCCGCCGCCGCCGCCGCCGCCGCCGCCGAATCGAGATCGCAGCCCACCCCTCCCCCTCGCGTGGATCCCAAGGGCAGGAACGTCCAGTGGGTGTTCCTGGGCTGCCCCGGCGTCGGAAAAGGCACGTACGCTAGCCGGCTTTCGGGTCTGCTCGGCGTCCCGCACATCGCCACCGGCGATCTTGTCCGCGAAGAGCTGTCATCGTCTGGACCTCTTTCCGAGCAGGTGAGTTCTCTCGGCTGGACGATATTGTGGCTGGGTTGTGCGATTGAGCTTGTGGGGATTGGGATTTGATGAGACTTTGGGTGAATCGTTATATGAGTGTGCTTGTGGGACTTGTATGAGTTGTGAGTGTGGTTTTAGTAGATTTTGTAGCTGGGGTTAAATGATTTAACATCTGAGTTTATCATTGAGTATGTGGAATTGAGATCTGATGAGGTGGTTGGATTTGATATAGGCGAAAGTATGATTTTTCTTGGAAGAAGTAGGCAGACTAACACTGGATATACTGTATATGTTTTCTCCCTGAAAGTGAACTTCGGTTTGAATTTATGTTATTGAAACTCGGCGTAGTTCTTTAGTGACAGTAAGAAATGTGAACAAATGTGTAGGCTGGCTAATTCACCGTAACGTGTTGTGCTTGTGATGATTTTTAAGCACATATCCATTGACTGGTTTTAAAAGTAGTAATTCTCTTCTATTATCTACTATTTTGCTGACTACTTAGTGATTTATTTGTTTCTCTGTTGCAGCTTGCAATTGTGAACCAAGGTAAATTGGTATCGGATGAGATCATTATAAATTTGTTGTCAAAGAGGCTTGAGAAGGGAGAATCCCAAGGAGAATCGGGATTTATACTTGATGGATTTCCCCGCACGGTTAGACAAGCAGTAAGTAAAAACTTTTATTTGTTAAAAAATGTGCAATGAAGTATATGGCAGGGTCGATTGCCAGTAAGAAAAATAATGCTAATTCAGTTTGATACAAATGGTTACAACATATGAGTTGAGACCTTGCTGTTGTATACAATTTCTCAGCTCTGCTGTCTTTCGAGATTTATGAGTTGAGAGGAAATCTGAAATTGGAAAGTATTGTAGCTTCTAATAGCTATTTACTGCCATTTTATGGATTTTCACATAAAAAAAAAAAAGGGATTTAGGTTGTGTTGTGTTGCATGTTAAACTGTAAATTGGTTCTAACACGTGCAAATTTGAATGGATTTGTTATTTCACTTATGTGTTAGGAAATCCTGAATGAGGTGACGGACATAGATCTGGTGATAAACCTCAAGCTCCCAGAAAATGTACTGCTAGAAAAATGCCTCGGGAGGAGGATTTGCAGCCAATGTGGGAAGAACTTCAATGTGGCATCCATCAATGTCAAGGGTGAAAATGGGAACCCCGACATTGTTATGGCTCCACTTCCTCCTCCTTCACAGTGTGTCTCAAAGCTCATCACTCGATCAGATGATACAGAGGCTATTGTTAAAGAAAGACTCCGCATATATACTGAAAAGGTACTGTACTGCCTTCATACATATTACAATTATGCTTCGACTCCGTGAAGTTCACTTTTTGTATTTGAGAGTACGGCTATGTTTGGTAAAACTACCAGATAAAACTAGCTAACTTATAGTTTATAAGTGATTTTCGAGCTTATAGCTTATGACTTATAGTTGAAAAGCTAACTTATATGATAAAAGTATTTGATAAAATTAGCTAATAAACTAGCTGAAATAAAAAATTGGACGAACTTATTTGAAAGTTACCCAAATAAGCTTATGAGATAAGTTTGAGTTTTTTTTTAAAAAAATTGTCTTACAAAAAACGAAACTTATTTAAATACAGAAAGCTTATAAGCTAACCAAATAATTCAGAGATGATCTAAATGTGTGGTCTCCCAATTTTGTCAACATCAGTCGAGTAAATGTAAATGATGTTTTTTGGATGATGCGCAGAGTCAACCTGTGGAGGATTTTTATCGTGGCTTAGGGAAATTGTTGGAATTTGATTTGCCTGGTGGTATACCGGAATCTTGGCCAAAGCTGCTTGAAGCATTGAATCTGGACGAAAATGAGGAGAAACAGTCGGCCACAGCATGAGTTTTGAATCTTCTGATGGTTGCTTAGTATGTTCCACTGACATGCTTAAAATTTTTGCAGAAAACAAAATGTTTTGCATTTTTATTTATATTTTTTTTCATCTCAATATTGAAGAAATAAAAAAAACAATGGAGTTCACTTGGTTAATGACCCTTTGTGGGAAATATTTTATGAGTATTTTTTGGAGCAAAGTGACTCATTTTTTGGTTTATTATTATGGCAAAATGTAATAATGATTCAAAGTGCAGTTAAAGGCGGTAAATTAGTAAATTCGATGATTCCTCGTAAATCTTTTGTAGCCTTTTTTTCGTATGAATGAAGGTGACATGAAAGTGTTGTGGGTGAGTATATATTGTTATTAGAAGATTATAATAGAAATTATGCATATTTATAAAAAAGATGTTATACTATGCGAACAAAATATATATTTATACTATATATATTTATATATTTATACCATGAGAACAAAATACATATTTATACTAGCAAATATTATACTTATATTATCTTTTAAAATATGACATTTTATATTATTTATTAGAAATATAACATGTCTAATAAAATTATGCACATTTATGACGGAAGAAAAAATAATTCAAATTTGGTTGTGATGGTTAGAACGCTGAATTTGTCTTGAATTAGTTCTATGGATACGTAATCCCACAATTGAAAATTTATTAAAAGATACATAAAATTAATGAGATCTATATCACGACATTTGTCTCTTTCATTTTTCATAAGAAATCACACCCAAATACTGCATTATGATATCACTAGTAAACAACTCCAAAGGGAAAAGAACATGTTAATATGCTAAAAAATGAGGAATAATTTCTTTTCAAGTCCCCCCTAAAAAGACAGGAAAACTTTACCTGGCTGCAATTTACATGTAATATGAACACAATCTAATTTTTCGAGATTTCTGAAGAAGCTCATCTCTAATACCATCTATAAAAGTAGCTGCTGATTTTCGTTGCAAGAATCTGACCACGTAAATACTATTCTTCAAATTATCTTACTTTTCCTTCTCTTTTATCTCCCAACCCGAATTCTCTATTGCTGATGGCCATCTGTGTAATCATCTGTATTGCTCGCATTTGATCCTTCATTTTTAAGTCTGCTATCACCAGGGGCCACCACGTCATTACTTGATTTTCCCTGTCATAATGCATTTTCGTAATCTCTCTAACCATGACCATGAGTGAACGCAGAAAAAGTACAATCTATAAAAGTAAAAATGTACTTGAGATGAAGAAAGGCGATCAAGGCGATCTCACATATTTAAGTGGGTTCAGAAATTTAAATAAATTCACATTGTGTTGGTTTGATGAAAGAAGAGGCCTGTAAATGAGCCGAGCCGAGCCAGACTCATTTAATTTAACAACATTATTAATAGAACCAAAAAAGAAAAAAGAAAAAAAAAAAAAAAAGAAACTTGCCTTGTTCCTGTCTCGCCAGCCCAGGCCAAAAGAGAGTAGACCTGTCCTCTTTGTTGTATCCTTTGGGGAATCTACACGTCCAACCCTAAAAAAAATACATGTTTTAGGTCAATGTAACAAACTTCTCCCAAAAACAAAAGAAATAAATGTGTTTTGCAGTAGTTCATGTCAAAACAATGGATCGCGCACAACTTCTAAGCCTGAAATTTACCTTGACTACAAAAATGTCACACAAAAACGACCTTTAACGTTATTACAAGGGCAATAAGTTTCTCAAGGGGAAATGAGTTTCTTAGTTATGGTGATGTAATGATGACTTAGGTTCCAAGAGATAGATTGCCCCATTACCTTGGCGAAGATAAGGCTTTACTTTGCCCGGATTCATACTGTAATGTTGCTTCCAACATTGATTCGGCCATAACAGCCCGTTTTTCCATCTGAGCAAGATCTGCCATGGCTTTGTCATACTTTTCCTGCACAGACAAGAATTCGTAACATCACCAGCAATTTTCTAATCGAGAAGAGCGGGGGAAAAAGAAACTAAAAAGAAAAAAAAATTAGTCTTCAATCACTCCATGTTGTCGGTGTTTTCAGGCCTTCTTTTTTTTTTTTTNATTATTATTCTTGTGTGGATTTGTATGAGGTAAATTCCACCTCCAGGGTTCAGGTGTAAAGTTCAAAACTTATCAAAATCGTCATATTAGATTCAGTACTAGAAAAATATATGTATTGAAGAATAATAGTACACAAAATGTTATAGAACCTGAAGAACATGCACTGCATGTCTCTGAGCAGCAGCCTCTTGCTCTGCAAAACGCCGAGCATCTTCAATTATCCTCTGTTCTTGCTCAACTTTCATCAAAACCTAAACATAAAGTCCTCACAACCTTGAATAAGTTCTTGAAAAAGATCAACATCCATTTTTTTCAATTTACATGTTATGATATGAAGTGGGAAAAAGAGAAACCTGAACAAGGGCTTTCTCCTCTTCTTTCTTATCAGCGAGAGCCTGCCGTAGTTCAGCAACTTCTTGCTCCAACTGTTCAACCTGCAGAAAAAAATTCATTAGTCAGATTTAGCACAAGAGAGTTTGAGAGAGAGTTGGTTAAAATGTGGGCTTCCTCATAACCAAATTGTAATTTATTGCAGCTTAGTGGGTGGATCTCGAGAAAACTGAGAAGGATGATAAGAACAAGAGTGAAAAGATACTCCATGAGTGTATTATGACTAGAAAACCAGTAAATTATGGTCTCCCTCATACTTTGGACTAGTGTTATAGTCAATCATGGAGAATAGTTTCAGTTAATTCACTGTGCTGTGACAAGACACCGAGAGCTCTAACATACCATTGCACTCAGTTCCCTTCGGTTATCTTTTTCAACCATTTCCATCAGCGCAGCTTCTAATTCTTCAGCCCTACAAAAGCAAAACCACCGTTTTTATACTGCAAATAGTGCAGCATATTAACATATTTTCTGAACAGATATACACACATAGACAGAAACATAATATTCGGGAGTTCCCATATTTTAGACAGATTATCATGAGATTTTGATTCTCGTTAAAAATGTTCCGACACTCCTCCGGGAGAGTACTAAATCTTATGCAAAGTTGGCCAAAATATGATAGGAGGCACAGGACAAGAAGAAAGCCTTAATCCACTATATGGAGTTGCTAAACCATTACATCCCTCTCATAATTTTTTATTAAATGCCTCTATATTTAAATCCTTAAAATAAAATAATAATAATAATAATGCAGTCCAATATCAGCTGTCTACCATTTAATTGACTAACCTGAGCATAGCAGATCTCTTCTCCTCCAGCAACCTACACAGCTCAACCTTCAACCAAACTACCTGAAGAAAACTAACACATACTATTATCCTTCCATAAGTTAAGAAAAATTAAAAGAACATTCTATCCAAACATGAAAACTTGATTTGAATTATGGAACACGTATTTTACAAGGGGTAAAGCTCCAAATATGGAAGATCAAATACTAGTATACTACTACAAATAGGTAAACAATGTTTCATACTCAAATGGAAAGCAACCTACTTGTTCCTGAAGATCTGGAAGAGAATCTACTTCAGAATCAATGGTCATGCCTTTTAGAAATTCTTCTGCATCGGCAGCATGAGAATCTGCGTCAAATCTTTCTCTGGGATCTGTCGTATCACCTGATTCTGCTTCAGTATTTGTTTCTATTACCATTGATTGTCGATTGTGCTTGAAACTGTATAGCTTAGTTGCAAGACCCTTTGGATCTTTAAAAACTCGACTGCCTTTCTCTCTTTCCTCAGCTGCTGTGAGTACAGCTGGTCTATGCTTCTCCCTATGTTCTTGTAGTCGATCTTCATTTATGGTCAAGAAACCAATGCAAGCAGTCAAGATAAGTTGGCTGCTGTCAAATGTGGAGCCGGTGAGTGTCTGAAATAAGGTTATAGCATCTCCAGCATCCTTCGTTGTAACTACAGCAGGTCCTGCATATGATAAGGCATGATAGTCCAATCTGTTCTGAATGAAATTAAATTCGAAAAGAAAAAAAGGAAATGTAAGCATTACCATATAAATCCATCAAAGCAAGTGCACTTCGGAAGAGCATGACACGGTTTCCTTCAAACAAGAGCACATCCCATACTCGAAGAACTGAGGAAATAATAATAATAATTCAAATTTTATATAGTGTAATTGGAGAGATGGTCCGTAAAATAATCGAAACTCAAAGAGATATTGACAATAGCAGAAGTCCACACCGCTTTCCCATGGAAGTATATTTACAAATATCGAAAGGAACCAAGGACCAGAAATCCATGCCACCTCCACTCCCAAGTAATCAAGATGATTCACTGTGTAAGATATGGCAATAATGAGAAACTCAATATTCAGTATAAGAAAAAAGGAAGAGAAAACTTTTACATAGAGGCCAAACCAAGTTTAGGAAACCTTTCACGCATCAAGTCCTCAAAAACAAGCTGATCAACCTACAAAGAAACAAAGACCTGTGATTTCTGTTTGGTTAAGAGGAGCATAGATGAAGCTTAAAACGGAGTAAAAAAAGAAAAAGAAACTTTAACGTGTATCAACCTGGGATTCTGTCATTTCTTGTGAGAAATAGCCTTCAAAATAGTCATCCATAATGCCCACCAATGTCCTGAAAGTTTTTGTAGCAAACTAGTTGATAAAATCTGAGCTCATTTTTTACCATTTACAACATACCATAATGTTACATTAAGATGCATTTGGAATATACAAGGGGTAAATTGCACCAAATTCCCCTGTGTTTAACGAAATATGCGTGTTTTCCCACTGTGTTTTAAAAAATGCACCAGACCCCCTTATATTTAAGAGTCTGATGCACGGTTCCCCCATTCCGTCCAAGTTAACCGCGCGACACCTTCTATAGCTGCGAGATTTGTTCAATTTTTTTATTTTACATAATTAATAATTTACCTTTTTACCCTCTTAAATGTGATTGCAAAATCTAAAATTGTATAAAATGTGGAAAGTAGGATTCGATCCTGGGTTGGGAAGGGAAGGATTGCCCACTCAACCACTGGGCTATATGGAAGGATCTATAATCTATTGAACATAAGTATATTTATACACATACGGAAATGAATTAAATATTTTAAAATAAAGTAAATAAAAGAAAATAATAGTATAATAGGCCAATTTACTATAAATTAAGTAATTAATAATAATAATACTAATAATAATTTCCAATAAATTAAATTGACATAAAATAATAAAAAACATTAAATTAAAATAATGTAAGATAAAATTTAATATAGTAGCGTCGATTAAAATTAAATAGATTTATATTTTAATTATTAAAATAAATTAATTATATAATTTTTAAATGAAAAAATAATACATAAATTAAATTAAAAGATAAATAAAATTAAAATAAAAATAATAATTATATAAGATAATAAAGTAAAAAAATGATAAAGTAAAATAAATAACTTATTATGAAATAATAAATTAAATAAATAAAAATCTTAAATTAATATAATAAAATAAAAAATATTATTTATCAAATAATTTTAATATGATTTACTCTTACATAAAATATGAAAAAAAATTGAAATAAATTATATTTTTTAGTAAATAATTTTAATTTCTAAAATTTTATTTAGTAAAATTTATTTTAATTTTATTTCATTGTCTTAAGTTAAACAAAATAAATAAAGTTTGTTAACTAAGATAAAATAAAATGAATAATGCAACAAAATAATATGTAATAATATAAATTAAAATAAATAATAATATATAAAAATAATATTAAATAAATACAATAATATTATTATAATATAACTGTAATTTTTATATTTATTTATAATTTTATTTCAATTATTTTGTGTTTTTTAATATAATAAGTTATTTTAATTATTTTTTCGTTTAATTTTATATAATTTAGTTATTATATTTTAACTTATTATAAGTTTATATTTTAATAATTTAATCTAATATAATTTACATTATCTTCTAAATTTAATTTCCTTTATCTATATGTAATGCGATATATATTAAACATTACTACATCTAGCACTCAACCTTGAGTGGTGTGGTGGTGAAGCGCTTGCTATTCTTTCATGAGGTTTTAGGGTCGATCCCTAGAGACAGCAAATTTTTTTTATTTAATTTCTCGCGATATATTCAATATATCGTGATAAATTCAATTTATCGTAAATATATATATAATATTTATTTTTTTTATTTAATTTCTCGCGATATATTCAATATATCGTGATAAATTCAATTTATCGTAAATATATATATATATATAATATTTAGAGGGTATAACGGGGTTTTTGATAAAAACTAACACCGTTAATGGGGCAATTGAAAAAAGGGAACGTGTGCATCGGACCTTTAAATATAAGGGGGTCTGGAGCATTTTTTAAAACACAGTGGGAAAACGCGCACATTTCGTTAAACACAGGGGGGTTTGGTGCAATTTACCCAATATACAAGTATGCAAATTAGTTTTACATGGCTAATGTGATTGAATGATTTCTTCTTTATCCTTCATAAATCAGGTTATTCAACGTATTGCTTATCCTTTCATTCTCTCCTCAACAAACGATTGAATACTTTCAACAAATAGCAAAAGGTTAATTTGATTTTGGACCAACAAGTTACGAATAAATAGAATTCCTGTCACCAGTATTTTATGAAATTATAATCTATTCAATCCCTAAGTTATCAAAATTATCCATGCCCAAACAGAAGGACAGAGGTAAAGCTTTGAAACTTACCAAAATGCATTTTCCTCAGGCATCATCAACAGTAACAAGCCAGCAAAGAAATTCATTGCCTGCACAT
Organism: Striga asiatica; assembly: GCA_008636005.1. NCBI lineage: Eukaryota > Viridiplantae > Streptophyta > Magnoliopsida > Lamiales > Orobanchaceae > Striga > Striga asiatica. The sequence goes on along the minus strand of BKCP01013181.1, from coordinate 1,242,708 downwards.
ATGGTGAAAAAGTAAGAAACCTAAAGAAAGATTAGCAATGAAGTTATCGCCTTTTTCTTTTCTCCTGTGGTCAAAAGACTAATGAAAGGAATGAGAAATAAAAGAAACAGAGAAAAGGCCATCGCCTGACAGTCACCTGGCAATACCCAACGGAGGGGTTATGCCGTGCATATGCCAAAAGTACACGCCTTAGTGAATTTCTTCCATTATCGTTTAATGCTGGATGCCCTGGAAATGTTCGTGGCAAGTCCTGAAGCAACCAACAAGAAGTTAGTTTTTTTGGAATTTTGAACCAACATGTAAAACAAAAATGAGTAGAGAAACAACAAACCTTATGACAACATATAGAGATGTTAGGAGGGAAGAAAATTCAATAGTGAAACCACACGAAAGTTCAAGGTAAGAATAAACCAAACAAAACAAATCTCCACTAAAGATAAAAGAGAACAAGAATCCATTAGGTAGGGCTAAGGCTGATGAGATTTCATCAACATTAAAGCAACACAAGGAACATCATATATGGTCCATAAGAAACCTAATTTCATTCATATATTATGTACTAAATCATGCAGGATTAAAAGTGAACAGGAGAACAATTAGCAATAACGCATTCTTGAAGATCATCTCACGTGAACCTCAAAAAGAAGCAGCACCTACGAATTAAAAAGATTGAACGATAAAGTCCAGGACCCATGCATCTAATGACCTTCTCAATCTGCTTTTTCCACTTTTCTGGGACATCATTTTTCTTCCAGCTGGGTTGCGTCCTATTATCTCCCGACCACATTTTATCATGCTCTTTTCCATCACTTGGGTCACTTTCTGTATCCAGCAAATCCTGGTAATAGCTTTCCACCCAACGAGTTCTAACACCAACAAAGGCTTGCCACACCTGTCCCATCCAGTAAAGGCAAAAAATAAAAACTTTATGCTACATATGGCATATTTAATGACCCTTACACTTCAAGATGTATGGAACTTTACCTCTCCTCTAAGATCCTTAGGCACTCCTCCTCGAACAAGAAACTCAAGTTCTTCCTTCCAAGGTAAAAAATTTTCTGGAGACATTCCATCAGCGTCACCACTTTCCATTGCAGGAGCATCTGCATTATCAGTCATCTCATTGTCATTGGATACATCCTTCTCATCATTTTCGGATTCTTCTCCCGATGGTCCCTCATCAATCAATGGAAGATGATTTCGAGTAGATTTTGTCTCAGTACCCACGTTATTTCTCTTCTTTATACGTAAACTCATCATATGTTCAATGGCATTCAGAGATGGACTAGTTTTAGCCCATGTCTGCACCTCACGGAATTTTCCATGCTTGGTCGTTCCCGCTTCCTCGGTCTCCTGGGTGTCGGGAACTGACCTCTTTTCACATATATCATCATTCACCTTTTTAACTGGCTCAGTTTTAGTAGCTGCCTCTTCAATGTCATCATTCACTTTTTCAACTGGCTTGGTTTTCGTTGCTGCCACTTCATGATCCTCCGTTTTCTCATGAGTTGAATCATCCTTCTTTTCTCCATTTACTGTTTGAGAATAATCAGTTGGCTGCTCGGTAAGCTCGGAAACCACAGGTCTAACATTTTCTCCTTCAGTAGAAAGACATTCATTAGTAAATTTCGCGTGCTGCTCAAGAAAGCTCTTCCATTTTTGCAGTCTCTCTTCTTCTTCCTCCTGGAACATTTATAGTTAGCGAGCCTCTCATGGTTACATAATGAATTCTACAAATATCCCAAAACGTAAAAATGTTCCGTCAATTTTTGAAAATATGGAACAGATAAAAAAGACAAAAGATGAAACAGAAAAACAGGAGATATGGCCGCTTTAACCAAATAAGTCAAAAGAGGTTTACCTTATAGATACTGGCATACTCACGATATCTATGAATATGTTGAGGTCTCACAGTAAATCCATATGTATCCCTGTGAACATATAAAACGAAAAAGACCTTTATATACGCAAAAGTCATACATCCTCATTTATATTGATCTTTTTCAATGCCATTATAGGTATCGAATTCAAACAGAAAGCTAAGATCTGAAATATCCGAGTAAACACGGTCCCTTTGTAGCATGATTTTACCTTGAATCATCATTCAATGAACGTTTGCTCAACAAGGACAACAACATACTTCACAAAAACTCTAATTTTACCGCCCATATCTCTCTGCTTGTCAATGAAAACAGACTCCAATCAAAGGACTACCCAACATTCCCTTTAGCCATTCGATAATAACACAAACACGAATTTTCCATCTCTTTCACTTGATCTACCTTCGAATCTCAAATTTGGCCGGAACCAAACTCGGTACGAAAAATAATCAAATGGAGATGATCGACATTACCATCTATTCTCCGTCTTTAATCTGCAGTTTATCCTAATCAACACACTCCGATCAAGGAGACCAGTAAAACTGAGTTAACTCGCAAGATCATGGATCGTAACGGCCTACGTACACACAAAACAGAAAACTAACTGTCCTCAGCTTCATCTCTCTATTCCCAAATTCCACAACTGCCACACGTGTCAAACACAAAATTCGCTCAAAACTGACGTCAATATTAAAAATACCAACACATACACACATGTCCTCAGGTCCATCTCTCTCTCTCTCTCTCTCAATTCCACAAAAATGGCTGCCATTGCCACACGTGTCGACCACAAAATTCGCTCAACGTCAATATAAAAATTCCAACAAACACACATATACACACAAACGCGGACACACATGTGATATGGCGTTACCGTTTGGGCTCGAAATTGAGCTGGACTTCGGGGGCTCGGCGCGTAGTAATCACTCGGGATCGGAGAGTGGAACTGTCCCCGAAATTTGAAGCCATACAAACGCCTGAAGCTCGACGGATAACCGTTCGTTTCCCTCTTTCTCCGCTTCGGTTGTTTTCTCTCTCATCCTCGCCTTTCGCTCTCTGTATGTATACATTTTTGCGCCTGCGTGCGGTTTGACCGCTCGTAGTGTGTGATAGTGGCAAAGGGAAACCAGGTCACGTGCCTTGAGCGTGCGTGACGACGAGAATTTTGCTACTGTAGTTTATCCTTTACGATTCTGACACGTGCCTTGAGTTCATATTGGGCCGCACGTCCACAATTGAAGCGGGATCTTTTACCCATTGGGCTCGTATTCTTAGTGTTTCACAAAACTATCGGGCTAATACCAAATTGCCAATTGCTATATTGTGGCCTCATTCTTTATAGCCGCGGAATTTACAATAATAAATGGATTACCCCACATATGACACGTAATAGCTCTTTGGTTCTTAATATGTCGCAAATTGTTCCAAAATTAAAAATTGTTCCAAGCTTATGATTTTTATATATGTTTTATCAAAAACTCTATAGAGCCATCGGATGGTTTTCTTATGGAGTCATTCACTACTTAATGTATTGATACCTGTCCAAAATGTATTTATTGTAGGACACGTGTCAATACACCATTGGTGAATAAGTGTGGATGGCTCCATAGCAAAACTGTATGTTTTATATAGTAATTTAAAAATATGAAATGCTGGCTTTATTTCAGGGGAAGGTGGCTGGAATTTATGGTCTCTTATAATGAGATTAGATTTCTTGTTCCACTTTCATGAATTTTGTGTTCACTTGTACATATATGACATCATTATAATATTCAAAACTTTGAATGTATAAAATTTCTACGAGGAGATCATCAAGGTATAAAGCAATTGGTCAAATGAGATTTATTTATTGGCGGCACAAATTAGTTTTTATTTGAAGTTTACTAGGTAAAGCCAAGTTTTATGTCTTATTTTATTATACCACTAATTTTTCATTTTGAAAGTTGATGGTTATCTCTTCGAGCACATGAAAGTGAGAAGGGGACTATTGAAAAAAAATTAAGGTAAAGAAAAATGTGCAAATCTATTAAATTAAGGTGATTATAAAGTGACCACGAGATGTGAATAGTAAATGGATGTTTCCTAGACAAATGAGTGTAATTTTCATTAGGCAAAATAGCTCGTTATATCACGATCTTTTACCAAATTACTAAAACATCACGACTTTTGAACCTTGGTGGAGAATATCATGATCTTTGAATTCTTTGCAAAACAATACACATAAATCAGAAACCGGCCATCGGTGCTTACGTGTCCGACCAACCTGAAATCAAAAATCTGATGTGTATATATTTGTCCCACGTGTAGCATGACATGGAAAACAAGTATAAATAGCCCAATTTCTTCTCAAATTCTCTTATCTCCTTCCCCAAATTTATTCTCATTTAACCCTAATTTTCTCTCTCCCTCAATTCTCTCGAGTCTCGGCACCTCGCCACGCAGCCAGCATAGTCGCCGGAGCTGCCAGACGACGGCCGCACCGAATTCCGCCGGGGAAGTCGCTCACCGCGGAGTTGCCATTCCCGATAGCGTCGAATGAGCAGTCGGTCTGAGACTAGAAGCAGCCCGACCAGCCCGCCGGTGTCGGGAGGTGGATGAAGCTGCTGGGAGGGACTTCCTGCTCCTTCTTGCTTGACCTTATTTCACTACTCGGGTCATCCCCAAATTCCCCGTGCTCGCTGAAGAGGGCGTCCCATTTTGGTGAGCTCAAATGAAAGATCTCGAGAAGCAACGAGCGGACCAATTTGTTTCGGGTCGGGCTCTCAAGCCTTGTGGGTCTGCATTACCATCATCATTCAAGGCTAATGGCTCGCTTTTTATGGATCCTCGATGCTTTTCACTGCCATTGATGCGGCTAGAACACTTCCAAATTGTGCAATATAAAGAGTGAGGAAGATAATAGAAAGGAGTCAACATTGTAATTTGATGTAGAGAAGACTAAGGTGGTGGTCGATTGTCAAAAAGAGAAAAACCGGTGTGGTTGCCATGGGAATAAAGGGAAGAGCGGGCTTGGTGTCTGTGAATATTCACTGCGTGATAGTGTGTGTGTGTGTGTGTGTTTTATTTTTATTTATTTATTCATTTTTTTTAATGTGGGTGAAACAAAAACAATAGGTTTTGTTGACTTTACTATAATTCATATATACAAGTTTTCTATGTCAACATCCACGTCAAATTAAATTTTACACATCAAATTTTTAATTCCACATAATAAAAGGTTAGCCGGACACGTAAGCACCGATGGCCGGTTTCTGACTTCTGTGTATCGTTTTGCAAAGAATTCAAAGGTCGTGATATTCTACACCAAGGTCCAAAAGTCGTGATGTTTTAGCAATTTAGTAAAAGGTCGTGATATAACGAGCTATTTTGCCTTTTCATTAAGCAAACACCAGATCCTGACAATAAGATTATAACAAAAGAGAGAAAGTGAAAAGCAAATGAAACATGAATTAATTAGCAACTTAAACAAGAGTCCAACTTCCATTCACTAAATTGGGTGTAATAAAATCAAAGGAGTGTCAATGAAAAGGTAAAAGCTACTATATTTTTTAACACCTAATATTACACAGTCCTACAGTAACATTTGTACAAATAGATTATTTTTAATGCATACAGTTTTGTATGAACAACCCAATTGTTAGGCGGGATACCTCATTATATTTTATAACAAAAATATTTACTTATTCTAAGCATACATAGATGCGTATAAGCCCTTAAACTTTCATAAACGACTAAGCCTAAAAGGTTGAGTGTTTATAGTCGAAGGTCAAGAAAGTATATCGACAAGATGGGTCGATAATGAAATTAAAATAAAATTAGAAACTGCAATATAGGTCAGCAAAATGAGACTAACAGCAAATATGTGGTACCATACAAAACCATATTGAACACGCCCATAACATACTTCTCAATATGAAATAAGATTTAGCAACAAATGCAAGTTCAGCTAAATCTGAAAAAAAATAAAAGGCAAAGGTGGCATATTCTAAATCTGATTCCCAAAACTACCTTAGAAGCTAAATTTCCTAGGATTAATGCATTGCTGGGTTACGAAAGCAGACATTCTGATCAATTATTATCAAGCAAAAGTACGAGTAACATAATTATATAACCCAAAAACAAAATACGATTAAAATTGAAAGATGAAGCATGTGCATAACGAGTCAAACTTGTGCCTCGAACCGTGATTATATAATGCCAATAGCATTGCCAACAACTGGAAAACTTAAAACTGCTTCACAGAATTTCCCCATTACACCAAAACTCGAAGCTAATGGAGAACATGAACCGAGATTTGGGCATTAAGACAAAAGCCTCTGTTCTTGGTAATGAATGCGTGCGTGGCCAGGGCTTGGGAAGGGAAGCGCACGAGTCCCATCCGAACGCTACTGGCGTTGCCGACATTGTTTGGATTGCTCGGCCTGGATTTATTAACCAACGAACTCGAACATTCAGTAAAAGTTCACGAACTAAAAATAGAATGTGCCATTGTTAATAGCATGGCAGCAAAATAACCTGTTAAATATCTCAATCGACGATGAATCGTATTGGCAACCAGAAAGGAACCGCTCAATATCATCCATCAGTGCAATTCGAGGCAGTGCATACAGTAAAATCTGAGAGGAGCAAAATTAACCGAATATAATAACCAATGAATAATAATAATAATAATAAATAAATAAATAAAAAAGGAAGCAATAATGCAAGATCCTAGACTGATCCTCACCACTTTTCCATCATAAGGAACAGTTGTGTCCCAATCAGATTTATCAACCTAGAACAAGTTTGAAAATCAATTCAGAATCTGAGGTGGGGAAAAAAAAGAAAGAAAAAAAAAATGAATGTTGCCAAAATGTAATAATGCTGCAGGCCTTAAAATCTTACCCTTTTCATATTATAAACGCGACCAGCCCGATTAATTGCCTTGAGACCAGCACTATAAGCTTCTCCAGAGGAAAATTCAACCATCCTACACAAAAGACATCCGATAAGGTAAAGCATATATCCCTCTTGTTTCCCTAGTATCGATGCAATACGTTGAGAGGAGATTCTTACATCGACTGGGGAGTATAGCTTAAATTGTACTCAACTTTCAGGTTTTCTGGATTCAATCCACACTCGTCGAGCAAATGGAGTACATCAGTCTTTGTTGTGTGCCTAGTGATGTTAGTGAGTTTCGCATAAACCCGACCTGAAATTGAAAATACAACATTTAGAAATTTTGGCTGGTAGACATCGATTAATGCCTAGTATCATCATCGTACAAGAGCAAGACCAAGATGATTGAAGATGTGTACATTGGACCCATTATTTGAAACATTCAATTCCAAATAAAAACCCCATAAAACTACTTGCATAATTCAATACTTTTGCATGTTTAGTAGACGAACTATCTTTCTACCAGCAAATAACAATTAGAAACGTGAAGAACTGAGGTATAAAATAATGAAAAAGGGGTAAAAATAAAATGACAACATTACATGCCATCATTTTCTCAAATAACATTTCACTCAACACTCAGATAACGAACCAGAAAACCCACGAACAAACAAAACAATAACCCTACACAAAGATCTAAATCAATTTAATCATACTACCACCAAAATCATCTAACCCCAAAACCCTAAATCCTGAAACAGAAAATACAAAATGTCGAATCACAACAAGCCTTAAACTGAAAACAGATAAAACCAAATCAAATCAATTAGAACGATAAGAACCAGCTGGATTTAGATTAAACGGATCGTCAGAGGAGCCAAGGCTCGGGTCGGCCGCTTCAGTTGAGAACAGCTTCGGCCACGAGAAGATGGCCGAAGGCGGCGGCCGACTTGCCTGACCCGTTCCGATCAGGCGGCTCCATTTCACGGCGGCTCGGCTCAGCTGACTCATTTTATGGCTAATTTTTGGTACCCTCTCTGAGTGACAAAAACACTTGAAATTGGTCGAATTAGGGGTTTTAACGATAGAGGGGTTTCACTTTACAGTGGGCAGATGCAGTGTGGTCCAAGTTGATGAAAATGTCAGCTTAAAACTCTTTATTTTGGCATAATTATACTTTGGGCCTTGTTGTTTTTAATAAAATTATTTTATGCGACTAAAGAGTGTTGGGCCAGTGTTCTGGGCCAAATTGGACCTGTAGTTAAAGCAGACCGAGCGATCCACGACTTCGAGCAAATTCGACAACCTTTTTTTTTTTAGAAAATTACATTATCCGTCTATAAATTTATTTTTATTTACACGTTTATGAAGTTTTATGTTCAATTGCAATTTGCAACTATACTAACTTTCACATTTTATAATGGTTGACTCTATAAGAAGTTTTTGTATAATTAAAAAGCAAAATTTTATTTTTGTATAAAAGTTTTTGTATAATTAAAAAGCAAAATTTTATTTTTGTATAAATATGTATAATTTATAACCATTACATAATTTATTATTGAAAAATGATTCAATATAAAAAATAAAAGAAAAATCCATAAAGTTTAATAGTCGANTTTAAATAGCTGAATAGAACCTGGCCAGATATGATACGGCCAGTGCTTACTGTGATAAGCATATAGCCAAAATCACTTTTCTTGCTGGCCCATATAAGCTTTATGTACGTGGCCAATAATGTAACCAATATTTGGACATATTGGAGAATGAGCTGAAAAATTGTTCATGAAAATTAATAAATCCAATTATTTTAAATTGAGCTTTATGTACATATCCAAAAAGATTTAGGGCGGCTATGGAATATAAGTGATTTTAAGTTTGATTGGATTTGTTGAATAATCAGAATTAAGTTTGAAAAAGTAGATGGAGTTGAGTGATTGAGATTATGAATTTGTATTACAATACTATTTAAATGTAATAATTATAGTTGATTTGATGTAAAAATTGAAAATATGTGTTTGAAATTGATAGGTAATTAAAATTATGTAAATGGTTGAATAATGAATTGAAGTTTGTAATGTAAGGATGATTGATTAATATTATTTAATTGTATTGATAAGATTGATAATAGTTCAATTGAGCTATAGTTTGAGTTAAATAAATTATCTGATCAAAAGTGACAAGATAATTTATAACCAACTATGGTCTTAGTATATCTACTCGAAATTGCTATTATAATATGCAGTTTTCGAAAGCGGAACAACGATTCTGATTGAACTCTTTGCATCTGACATTATGAACTAAGTGAGCATGAGCTGAAATTCCACTATTTTGCATCTCATTTTTGTCTCTATATTTTAAACACTTCATATTTGTTAATTAATTTAATTACTATTTCGTTTAAGGTTTAGGACCTTTATACACATATATAATAGTCTGACTACATCATTTTTTGGTTATATGTACATTTTTTTATGAATTAAGAGTTTTTTTTTATTTCAAATAAGCACAAAAGTCAGCAATTTAACTCATAACTGATAAGACCTGACAAAAACTGTCAAATGGAATCTTTTAAATTACTTTGTTCGCCCCATTTTTCGAATGGTACCATTCGTATGTGGTCGTACGTACCTCTCCTCATCACTATCACCCAAATGGTCCAACCCCACAAAACGCATATACCCACTTACCCATAAGATAATGAAAAAAAATAAAAAATTAAAATATGAATCAAAATATATGTTTTTACCATCAATATATGCTAAAATAAATATATATTTTTTTTTAATAAAAGGTATGCATATCCGTGAGAAAACTATACCTCCTAACAGGTTTAATGTTTAGGTCAACCTAGCAAAAAGATCATGCTAATAGTTAAACCATCGACATGTCATATTATATGAATTAAAATGTATATTTACCTTTAATAAATGTTAAAATATAATATTTTTTTAATAAAAAGTATGAATATTTGTGATGAAAATATTTTATCTAACTGGTTTAATGTTTAAGTCAACCTAACAAAAAGACTATCCTAACGATTAGACGATCGACCTGTCATATTATATGAATCAAAATATATAATTATACCATCAATACTTATACTTATACCATCGATAAATGTTAAAATATAATATTTTCTAATAAAAGTATGCATATCCACGAGAAGAATATATCGTTTAACCGGTTTAATGTTTAGGTCAACCTAACAAAAGACCATCTTAACTGTGTACTTATACCATCAGTAAATATTAAAATATAATATTTCTAATAAAAAGTGCATATTTATAAAGATAAATTCACCTCCTAACCGGTCTAATTTTTAGATCCGTCTAACAAAAAGACGAAAGAAAGCTGTCAATCCCACTTTTTCCCCTGACATTTTCAAATACAAACTCCACGAGTTCACCTCAAAAGTAGACCTTTTTGACACCATCAAGGGGAGGTATATACTGCGAAAAAATCCGATCGAAAATCAGACAAATTTCGTCGATTTTGAATATTTTATTTTTGCTTATTTATACGGAATCTGTGTACCTGCAATTTAGGGGTGTTTGTTTTTTGGTTTGTTTGTTGAGAGGTAATATGGATTGGGAATGGGCGGCGGAGTTTCTGAAGGGGATGGTGAAGCCGGCGGCGGCGCTGGTGGTGGTGGCGCTTGCGGCGGTGCTGTCGTGGTTGCAGCGGCTGGGTTTGGAAGGGGAAATGGTGTACTCGATTCTCAGGGCCTTTTTGCAGCTTTCTATTATTGGGTTTGTTTTGGATTTCATTTTTAATCAGAAGAGTGCTGTTTGGATTGTCATGGCTTATCTTTTCATGGTATGTAAATTAATTCATTTATTATTATTATTTTCTTCGGAAATTGTACCATTAGATATTTAAATTATTTTACAAGAAAACTGAAAATATTGCTTGTGAGTTGTGATTGGGTGGAACTTGAAAGAAGAATGCAATAATTTCGAGGATCTCAATGTATTGAGCATAATTATTTAATAATGGTGTGAATGGATGAGTAAATGAATTTTAGTGAAAAAAAATGTAGACTAATGATTGAATTTATTATTTGATAATATTGAGATAAAATAATTGAATTAGATAAATACTGACTTCTTTAGGAAAAAAATTATATCCAATCATAACTCCATCTAAAAAAGTTATCTAATTAGATAAATATAGTGATTTGGGGTATTTCCAATTTTGCATGAATTTCCCATTTTTATTTTTTCGGGGAAAAGAAGAGTAGCAATTTCTTGACCCAATCAAATAATTCTTATCTGAATGTTCAAAAATTTCATGTCCAAACTACAGAAATAGAAAGCAAGAATTCTTCAATTCTCTATTTAGTCACAGAAAATATTTAATTCAATAACACTGACATATCTTATTATCCAATATCCACTCATATTTTGAACTATTCTCAGGCAATTTATTTGCCTGTCACAAGCAAGTTAGCTAAGAATTTAACTTAAATTTTATCTCATCTTTTATTTTCCCCTCCTAAACAGGTCTCTGTTGCTGGTTACACAGCTGGACAACGTGCCAAGCACGTGCCTCGAGGGAAATACATAGCCGGGGTCTCGATTCTGGTCGGGACCTCGATTACGATGTTTTTGTTAGTGATTTTAAAAGTATTCCCTTTCACGCCGAGGTACATTATTCCGGTGGCCGGAATGATGGTCGGAAATGCCATGACGGTCACAGGCGTCACCATGAAAAAGTTGAGGGACGACATCAAAATCCAATTGAATCTGGTAATTTTAGCGAATCTATTACGTTAGATAGTTATATCGTTCGGTTATTGTGTGATAATGGGATGAATGGCGTGAAGCGTGGGTTGCATAATACGACGTGTCTCAATTTTTTTTGAGATATTTTCGAGACTTTTTGACAGTTACTTGCATGATGGATTTCGATCTCGAACCCTTAACGACTCGTAAATAAACGGTCCAGAAATCGAGCTCGAGTTCGGCTCATTTACCACTCATAACGAGCCGAGTTCAAGCCGATCTCAAGCTTTAACGAGCTGAATTATGTTAGAATATATAAAAATTCTCTTTTTGAGCATTAACAAGCCGAGCCGAACTCGACTCATTAACCAAACGGATTTTGAATGAGCTCGAACTCTGCTCGTTTATCAAACGAGCCGAACCAGACTCGAGCCTTAACGAGCTGAGCAGAACCAGACTCGTTTAATTTAAAGCACTATTCATGAGTCACAAATTATTGGAACATTTCCTCATACCATCGACTCGAAATCTTAACCAATGCATCGTTTTATTTTATTTTATTTTCAGGTAGAAACGGCACTAGCTCTCGGGGCCACCCCTCGACAGGCAACCGTGCAACAAGTGAGACGGGCGCTCGTACTTGCGCTATCCCCGGTTTTGGACAATGCCAAAACGGTCGGGCTTATTTCTCTCCCGGGGGCCATGACGGGCCTCATAATGGGCGGGGCCTCGCCTCTCGAGGCCATACAGCTTCAAATCGTGGTCATGAACATGCTCATCGGGGCCTCGACTGTTAGTAGTATCTTGTCCACTTATCTTTCATGGCCATCTTTCTTTACCAAGGGTTATCAGTTGGAGACTAAGGTTTTCTCTGTGGAATAAAATTTTGGGACTAAAAGATTGAGTTTTATGATGTCTTTTTTGGCAAGTGAAGTTTATATGAAGATGGTGTAAGATATGTGTGTTGAGTTGACTTGTTGATAATTGGAAAATTTTGGTCCAAGAGGTACTTTTGTAGTAAAATGTAGGATCATGGGCCAAAGCCTTGTGAATTTGATAAATTGAATCTAAAATGGTAAGTGGTATATCAATTATCACATTGACGAAATTTTACACAATTTTTGTTCAGAAATCATAAAATTATGCTATGAAATATCATACTTTTATTTATATTATATTTTAGAATGACATTTCAGTATTTAAATATAAATATTTGAACGGTGGACTAACCGTTAAATTTCATGTACTTCATAAATGTTTGGAGGACTAATTGAGGTATTTGATCTTATAGAAGCTTTTTCCTTCACCAGAATCTCCATGCCTGCTAGTTATGAGTTTCTATTATTTTAAATTGCTTTGAAGTCCAAGATAACAATAAGCAAATTCTGTAATAAATGACTACAAAATTGATAAAAAATGTTAAATCAACCTAACTTTCACTAGACAAAAGATGTTGAAAAAAGAAAAATAAAACTACACTGACAAGATTCCTCATTTCTGAGAGCTGCTCCATATAGCTTGATTGAACTCTTCCAATTCTTGTGAGTTTGTGCCGTAAACAGCTTTAATCGTGTCCACACAGCAACTGTCAAAAACGAAAAGGAAAAGAAAAATAAAAATGAATCAGTTGATATCAAAAGATTCAGACAAAGGTTTTTTAGGTTTTGTTTATACCTACAAGCCTCCTTGTTGAATTTCTTCTTGTCAATACCATACAAGGCCTCGAAAATCCCGGGCTCGACCCGGCAAAAGTAAGGACGCTCTGAAAAATTCCCAAATGAAAAGCTTTTTATACACCACAAACATTTCAATCCTTAAAACTTATGCAATATGAGCTTATAAGGATCTTGGTAAAAACAGAGAATTTTCACTTTACCGGCATAAATGGAGCATTTTCTTGATCCCTTATCATAGTTTATGCACCACCCATCTTCACCAACCATGCTTTTGTACAGCTGATAACAAATTAATTCACACGTATGACGCAAAAGAAACATTGAGTCCTCAGCTTTTCAATACATTTACGTACTTTCCAACTGAATACTTTAACAACAAAAGTACAACATTTCATAGCATAAGTATACGTTCTTATCAAACCCGACTCACGTTAGGTCGACTCATACAAGAAGTTCTGCTTAGTTTTTCCCTCACTTTATATGCTCTCTATTTCAGCCCTTTCATGCTCACCCACCCATCAAACAGTACATTAAAATCACAAATTCAGCTTAATCGAAATTTCAACTTGGAGAATTCAGGTCAAATGTGAATAATAATTAATTAGAAAATGAATGAAATAAAAAAAAAAAATCAATCATGACGAGAAACGTACAAATGAATTAGACCTCAATATCAGAAGGGTCGTCAAAGAATTCCTCAGGGGTTGGAAAAGTGGGGCCCTTGTCAAGCTTGCAGCAGGCGCCGCAGTTCTGTATGCACTGCCACACGGGATCTTTTCTTTTGCCCCCGAAACCTTGGGCGGCGGCGGCGGCGGTGGTGGTGAGATTTTGGGGTTGGGACCTCTTCGGAGGGCGCGCGGAGGAGGGTTTCGTATTCGCCGCCGCGCGCACGGCCGTTAAGCACGGCGGAGACATGGCCAGCGTCGCCGCGGGTAACATCTAAGGAGCTCGGACTGAAACTTTCGAGGGCTGAGAACCAATCAGGAGAGGATAATAGTCTTAATTTGGGCCGCTTGATCCAATAAGATGTGATTCGCAAATTATCTTTAGTCGGGCCGTTAAGCCCAATAATAATGAATTTAGATTTAGTTCTACAAGTTGCAGTCAAATTTGACCGAGCTCGAGCATCTGGAATTCGATCTCAAACCAAGCTCGGGTGCTCAAGAGCTCGACGAGCCACACGAGTATACATAAAAATATATAAATAAACTCACATGACATTTTTATTGAAATTTCAAACATAACTGGAGCAAAATTCAAGCTCAATCTCGAGCTCTT